>BQNB010048465.1:1725-42550 GCA_026074375.1 Tanacetum coccineum
CGATTTTCCATTTCAGCCTCGTTGGGACATAACGACCCGGGAACACTCTATACTGCTTCCGGTTTTCTTGATCTCGCGTGATTTCGTCCCTTGGTGTATTTATGTCATACATAGATAGGTTTTAAGGGGTGAGCTCGCGCGTGAATCAACAACCACGTCAAAGCCAGCAAGATGGTGTTTAAGTTTCTTCAAACTTGTATTTACCATGTTGACTTTAGGAAGTTCTTTCGGAACCTCAACTTTAGTGGGTCTACAAGAAGGACTAGGATCTGAAGAATTCATAGAATTCTAAGACCAAAAGGTTTGTTCAGCAGATAATTCAGTTTCTAGAACAAATAGTTTTTCAAAATCTTTAGAAAGTTGGTTAAGAACAACATAATCAACTGGTGTGGTATTAACTTTCTTTTCTAAAACCATTGGATGTTGTTGTTTTAAAAGAATTTTTGAATGACTCTCTTCAGCAAGCATTAGGTTCTCTTTGGAGTCAGCTATCACAATAGCACTAGTGTTCTTAATGGCATTACCATCATAAAGTTTTGGTTCTATCTCTTAATCTTTCTTCAGATAGAAAGGATTTTGAAAACCTAGATCTTGCTTAGTGGTATGATCATAGAAAAACTGTGGTTTTGTCAACATATAAATAGTTTGTACTCATTGATCTCTTTTATAAACAATATTATCTAGTTGTTTGATCTTCTTTTCTAAAGCAATTTCTCTATCAATATTTCTATATTCTTCTTTTTTAAAATCATTTTTGAGAAGAGTAACTGTTTGCATTAAAGATTAGTTTTCTTTTAAATGTTCAGAAAGAATTTGTTTAAGACGATCAATCTCAATAGACTGTTCGCATGAATCTAAAACGTTATCTTTTCTTTTTAAATCAACATTTTGTCCTTCTTTCAAAACTTTAACTTGTTATTTATATCTTTTAAGCTTAGCAGTTAAAGTATCATTGACACTTTTATTGTCCAGATTTATCTTGGTGCAATTAATTACTTGGGTTTTTAGTTTTTCAATCATAGATAATATCAGTGCATCTTGTTATGCAGATGAGTTAGAATTCTGAACAGCTGCCTGTTGTGATTTTGTCACATACTGAGAATAAGGAATGATATTGTTATCACTGGTTATTTCAGTCTCTAAATGGTTTACAACATTCGACTGTTTAGAAGATGGTATCACCTGCACACCTTGATTAATCATATTGTTATCCACATTATCATGATTATGTACCTTATCGAGAGCATCTGAACCATAATGAGATAAATTCTCCATGAGAGCAACTTTGGTAGTGTTGAGTTCATCACAATCAAAGTCATATGCATCTAAATCATCGGCTTGATAAGCAGCATTGTGAGTAATGACTGTCTATGGAATTTAACCCTCTGCAGTTCCTAGATCTGCTAAATATGTTAGTTCTTCCTCATGTAGAATCTAACCATTTGCTTGAGCTTGTACCAGCAACACTTTATCCTTAAACCATGAATCATCCCGTTTCCTTTTAGGTTTAGTGCACTGTTTGGACATGTGTCCTTCCCCTTTGCAGTTGTAACAAATAACGGTCCTTTGTTTCCCAGAATTGCTTACACTTGCTCCTAGAATGTAGGTCCTAGTTGTACCCATAGTAAAAGAAATTTTTCTCTCCTGTACTGGTTGTAAATTCACTCTTCCATCATTAATAGTTGCTTGTTACATAGGATTTGACGAATTTCTCAACTGGTTATTGGTAGTAGGATAGCGAGATGTAACGACAGCTGACAACAATGACATCATATGGTTGATGGCATCAATGGGATTGTCACCTTGCTTAAACACTAGAACAGTTAGACCTGAGTCTAGTTGGGGAAATTCAGGTTGTTGTTGTTGTTGGTTAACTGTGGGAGCATATTCCATTTGAGGGATGGATGATGGTGGAGAATAAATGTTGTGGTTAACTGATGATTGATAATTATTGGATGGATAAGTGATTGAAAGAGGTGTTGATGATTGATTGTTTGAGTATTGTTGAGATTGATAAGGTGATCCATATTGTGGAGACTGATATAGTGAAACTTGTGGTTGAAATTGAGAGTTTTTGTATGAGTTCTAATGAGTTTGATAAGGAGACTAGGTCATCTGATGGGTTGCAGCTAAAGCAAGCGGATCTGAGTTCTGTTCATGTTATAAACAAACTTCGTTTGCATGAAATTTGTGTTGTCCCAAGTAAGCATGAAGTTGATCAATATTAGTTGTGTGCAAGTCCCGAACCAGTTTGACATATGTCATGAATTTTCTCCACTCAGGAGAAAGAGTATTCAAAAACTTGGTGTTCTCTTGAAATTGTTCCAGTTTCACATTGTAGATGTTCATGTCATTGAGTAGCAGTGAAAATCTCAATTAGAAATCATGTAGTGTTTCCCCCTTCTTATAAGCAAACTTATCAAATTCATCATATAATTTGCACTCTCTTTCCTATTTCGTCAATGAAGTTCCTTGCATGAGAATTTGAATTCTTTCCTAAAGTTCCTTGGCGATTCGATGATTGCTAACAAGTGCATAGACCTCTGGTGGTAATCCTTGGAGAATGATATTTGTTGTCTTGACATCACAACAGCTTAAATTACATCCAAGCAGATAACTCAGATTATTTTCTTGGTCTAGTCACTCCATTCCCCTCAATCGTAGGCCAGATGAGTGGACCATTTTCAACGGATTCGAGGATCATTTGTCCATGTTGTCTATTCATGATGTATAGCTCCATTCTGCTTTTCTAAGAATCGTACATATCTTTTTCGAACATAGGTAGACGATTGTCAGCACCCAAAAGAATCGCTTTATCAACAAGAGTCGTCATTGTGAAAGTTGTATGATAAAAGATTACTTGTTTGATAGAATGGTGATTGAAAGTAATTGTGTTGTTATGAGTTGTCTTTTGTGTGTTTTATGTCTTGAAACTACACGAGATTTTACAATTCTTGACAAAACCAGGAAAACAAGTGAATGTTTCATAGGATTTTAAAAGTCACAGAAATAAACCGTATAATTTTGTTAACAAATTTGTGAGTTTTAACTTTAGTTTCAAATTCAGTGTCCAAATGAAAATTTGCGAATTAGGTTGTCAATTAAAGTTGCGAATTCGGTTATCATTTGAAACTGCTAATTTGGTTGCCAATTAAAACTGCTAACTCGGTTGATCTTGAAAGATGCGAATTCAGTTGAAACTTGTATTTGCGAATTCGGTTAAAACTGCAAGTTGCAAATTCGGTTGAAACTAGTACTTGCGAATTCGGTTAAAACTTGTAGCTACGAATTCGGTTGAACCTGATAGCTGTGAATTCGGTTAAAACTACAAGTTGCTAGTTTGGTTGACCTTGGAATTTGCGAATTCGGTTAAAACTAGAAAGCTACTAATTCGGTTGACCCTAGAATCTGTGAATTCAGTTAAAACTAGGACGAAACTCAAACTTTCAAAAACACAAAAAGACACATTTTTGATTACTTTTTCCTAAATTTTCTTGTACAACTAGTATTACTAAGAATATAGGTACCTTAAAAATGTAAACTTTATGGTTTTTAAGCCAAAATTTTTGAAATCAAGGTTTGTACTTTTTAAAGCTTTTCGAATACAAAAGATGAACAAAAGTTATGTTTTTCTTGAATCTAAGCTTGTACACCTATATCCTAAAGATACTAAATCAGATTTACCAAGGTAAATGATCATTTAGTGTACACAAGAGCTTTGAAAACATAGAAAGAACAAGAAATAAGCGTACGGTTTGAGAAAAAAAAAACAAACAAACACTAAAACTAAGTAAATCACTCCATGGCTCTTGATACCAATTGAAGACTAATTAAATAACATACATAAAGAGGGAAAAAGAGGTGGTTTGAGAGAGAAAGTGGTTGGATGAACATTTTAGAGAGAGAAAGAAACATAAGAAAGAAATGTATTAAGTATGTGTGAATAATGAACAACCAACACCGTCTCCAAGGCATGGAGAGGGTATTGATACTACCATAGTGGTCGTCCATGGAGAGCTTGTGGGCTTTCCATGGGCCTTTTTGCCCAATTAGAATTCTAACATTACTTTTGTCTAACTACGGGCTTTGACTAACTATTATTGGAAGTGACCGAGACTTTTCGTATTCCTAACAATCGGTTTAATCCTCTTATGAAAATAACACCATATTTTCATTTTCTCATTCCTCTCATTTTATTTCGTAACTCGTTTCTTATTTCTGCTTGCACTTTTCTGTTTAATGTTGATAACGCTTTAAATATACATAAATATCCACTCACAAATATACTATTTATCTATATAATTATATAAATTATTATGTCTTTAGATACTTATTTGAGTAATAGTTGTTTCATGAATAAACGAAGCGAAGAGGATTAGAAATGGAAAGAATGTCTGTTAGAAATGTTAACGACCGTTAAAGTGAAAGACTTAAAGAGAAATTAATGTAATAAATGCCAAGTGCGGCGTACTTATTGGAAGTATGGCATACTTGCTGAGCGGGCAAATACAATTAATTCAAAGGAAAGGATGCCATACTTATTGGGAAGTACGACGCACTTTGACCTGCAGTTATGAAATTTACTTGCCTTTAAACATGGCATTCAAGTGTGACTGATCATTGCCTCACCAGCCTTCTCCCCCACGTTCTTAGGGACTCTTAGACTCTATTTAACAATTCATCTACCTTGGAGAATAAAAAATCAAGAAGAAAGAATCACCAAAAGAAGAAATCAAAGAGTATGATGAACTAACATCAAGTTCATCTATTTTTCTTATAATCACTACCATAAGGACGAATTTGGAAGTTACTTTCTGGGTTGTTTAGCTATTGTGACAGAGTACTAGGGTCAGAATAATTGCTTCTTGGGTATTGTATAGTTTTCGTTTGGGAAAACTAAGTTGTCGAATCATTGTGCGTGTAATCTTTGGTTTAATTTCTATTACCCTTTTAATATGAAGTTTTCTGGAATTTACATGATTCCTATGAGTTCTACTTCTGTGATTATGGGGTAGTTGATTTATGTTTGTTTGGGTAAATTGAGTAATATGATGTAATCTTGTATATATTGCTATGCTCGTTAACGTTCATATTCGTATGCTTGATGTATTGTTCTTTGGGTAAATATCTATCACTTGATGTATCATTGCAATTGAAATAGGCAGAAAGGATTAATTTTATTGATATCTTTTGAACCGTTTGTCTATGGCGTGTCATCATTATACTTGTAACGCCCCCAAATTAGGACGCATCGGAATATGGGTCTGGGGATGGTACTTCATAGATTAATAACACAATATATATATAGTAACGACCATTTAAAAGTCGTTTAAAACTGATACATTGGATTTAACAAATTGTTGTTACATAAGTCTGAAACTTCACTTGTTCATTGTTCAAAATACAAAGATTTTAGTCCATAACAAATATATCCCCAAAATATAATGCAACCAAATCTTTTATGCATATGACTTCCAAAATAATGACCATCAATGTATCCCTTGTCTTGTACCTCATTGATCTCCTGAGAAAACATTCCTTAAAACTTCAACAATAATGTTGGTGAATTCATAGGTTTGTAAAATGTATAATGTAGGGCCGCAAGATTTCCCCATGATAATGCAACAGATGCAACCATTATAAAATGTAATTACGTTTCCCTAAGCTCATGACACTGAAGCTCGACATGTATGAATTGCACTATAAATTGTCAACATTGCCCGTGATGATGTTCTAACCCGCAACATCCCAAATCCGACATGGTATACGTTCGTTGTCTAGCTTACCGGCACAGTGAGCATGACACACCCGAATGGGGATGTCAATCCCAAATAGATCTATTTATAACATTCACGCTCACAACAAGTAATTGACAGTTCATGATAATGGGCTCAGAGGGTTATTGCTACTTAGGCAAACACGTAATCGTAACGTAAAAAGTCCACTTGCGTCAAATTGTAAAACATGCGTATGTTTCTCACCCCAAAACTTGTAAATCATTATAAATGTAAAACGTGGGGCTATGAACTCACCTCGAGTGGATGAGTTAACAATGTAAATCAAATACGTGAAAATGTGTCACAAATACGCCCGAATGAAACCTAATTAATTAAAGGCCGTATGAGTACTAAGTACTTTGAATAACTAAGACCGTATATAATTCTATATAGCTACATTACCATCTAGTCGTATTTGTGAAATAATATTTATAAAGTAAAAACGTTTATAAATATCTCTTTAGTAAAAATGGCGTAAGTTTCTTGTTTTAAATTTGTTTCTTACGTCCACGCTTTCGTATTAAGAAGAGTTATCAAAATATTACATTTTTATATTTTAAGTCCTCTGGTGAACAATAATTTTTACTGTTCATAGTTTATATAATTATTTTTATAAACTTTAATTATCGTAAACACGGAAAAATCCATAACTCCTTCGTTATTGATCGAAAAATTATGATTCTTAATGTTTTGGAATCCTAAAATTATGTACTTTCTGAGAAAAATAACCAAACATTTATATCAGATGTGGTTTGTAATAGTTTTTATAAAATGTTTTTTATAAACGTGTTTATTATCGTATATCTTGTAAATGTCTCTCCTTCGTTATAAATAGGTTTTTCGAGTTATCTACATGCCTACGATCCTTGTAACTTATAGAATTTTATAAAAATATAAAATAAATACATTATTTTTCGAATTTGATCAGACCCCTTTTGATCTTTTTGTTAAAATGTGTTTAAACTTGTTTTTGTAACTTTTTAGTTTAGTAACTTTGTTATAAGTCCTTTACAACAACTTATACTACATGTCTTACATACTTAAGGTCCTTAGTCCATGATTTGTCCAAATATTATCCAAGATAACGAGATCAACAAGTCCTTATACTTATAAACTTATTAAGTAACTTTTAAAACCACTAGTTTATATATACTTTTTATACATAAACTACACTTGTACAATACTTATATTTCCCTTCCCACATGATATTAACATCCATATAACATATATAAAAGTATACCAAATCATAATCAAGTGTAAAAATCCATTTTACAAGTACATAAGTTTTCTAGATGGTGATTCACTATATAAATATTATATACACATAAAAATCATGAATGTAAAGAGATTAGGGTTTTTAGATAACCTTAATATGATGTGTGATGATGAACAACAAGATCTAAACTCTAGTTTAGATGATAAACCCAAGCTGCCAATAAAAAGAAAACCCTAATTTCAATAAGGAAACCCTAACTTTCTTCTTGTTAATAAACCATTGTAATCACTAAACTAAACCTTCAAACCTTCTTGTAATACCTTAGATATGATGTAGGAATACTTTGATATGTGGTAAATGAGATTGTATGAATTATTTGTGTGTTTTGTGGCTTGGCTGTGGGATAGAGGAGAGAAAAAGAGAGTGTTTGTGTTGTTTTTGCTTAATGAAATGGAAGTGAATGAAAGTCTAGGAATAGGATCACTTAAATACTAGAAATATCTAGGAACAAGATCCATAGAATTAGAAAAATTAAGATAGGCTTGTGTAAGAATGGTATGGAACTTTTCTTATTAAGAACTTGTGTAAGAATAGTTGGTGTTATGTAAGAGAGTTTGCTTGCAAATTTTATTAACACGTGTGTGATATTTAGAACAAGTTAAAATAAATATCTTCCTTGTGTATTTATCCCTATATCCGGCCATATATACTTATAAATAAGGAATTGGTATAATTTTTGAGTATTGGGTATAATAATGGGTATTTGGTTGAGTATAGATAGGTATTGGTGCTTCCGGGTATGCCTAAATATATTTAATTGCGAAATGTAAACATTTTACGTAACCAATAAAAATAAAATGTAAAAAGTTGATTATTATTTTCATAAAAATAATATAATGTTTTCTTGACATAAACATTTAATTGTTTGATACCCATTTACGTTGAATGACAATTTTTAGCTTACGCGATTTAGCTTAACGATTAGAATTAAAAGCAAATGCTTACAAGACTAAAAATAAATGGTGAAATAAATAACATCGTACAATGACCTAAAACACGAGGTGTTATAGTCTTCCCCCGTTAAATGAGCCTTGTCCCTCAATGCTTAAGACGCGGCACCTGACGACGGTGAGGTCTTTGTGAAGAGGTGTGGATACTTCTTCTGGAATTGGTCTTCACGTTCCCATGTGAACTCAGGACCTCTCCTAGAGTTCCATCGAACCTTGATGATCGGAATGTGGCTTTGTTTCAATCGTTTAACTTCACGATCCATGATCTCTAATGGTTCCTCAACAAAGTGAAGCTTGTCATCAATATGGAGTCCATCTAACGGAATGTCTAATGGTTCATTGGCATAGCATTTCTTCATGTTAGATACATGAAACGTATTATGAACCCTGCTCAGCTCTTCAGGAAGTTCAAGCTTGTAAGAAACGGCTCCAACTTTTTCCAACACCTTGAAAGGTCCAACATATCTGGGGTTTAACTTCCCCTGTTTGCCAAAATGTACGACCCCTTTCGAAGGCAAAACCTTAAGCATAACTTTATCTCTAACTTGAAATTCCATCGGCTTACGCTTTAAATCCGGGTAACTCTTTTGTCGATCACGAGCGACTTGAATTCTCTGCTTGATCTGAATGACCTTCTCTGTTGTTTCTTGAACTACTTCTGGACCGGTGAGTTAAACTTGTCCAACCTCGGCCCAACAAACAGGTGAACGACACTTTTGACCGTAAAGTGCTTCAAATGGTGTAGCCTTAATGCTAGCGTGATAACTGTTGTTATATAAAAACTCGACCAGTGGCAAATGTTTAACCCAACCAATCCTAAATTCGATCACGTAAGCACGTAGCATATCCTCGAGAGTTTGGATAGTCCTCTTAATTTGTCCGTCAGTTTATAGATGGTACGCAATACTCATATCCAAGCTATTACCCAAAGCCTTCTGAAGTGACCTCCAGTAATTTGACGCGAATCTCGGGTCGCGATCATAAATGATTGGGGCAGGTATTCCATGCCTCGTGACTACCTCTTTTAGGTACATTCTTGCCAATTTATCCATGGGATCAGTTTCTCTCATTGGTACAAAGATTGCAGACTTGGTAAGTCGGTCAACAATCACCCAAATGGTGTCATAGCCTTGTGACAAATTAGGAAGCTTCATGAAAAAATCCATAGTGATATTGTCCCACTTCCATTGAGGTATATCGGGTTGTACCAACAATCTTGATGGCCTTTGTTGTTCAGCCTTAACTTTAGCACACGTCAAACATTTGCTAACATAGGTGGCGATGTCGGCCTTCATATTGGGCCACCAATATAGCTTCTTCATGTCCTGATACATCTTTTCAGAACCCGGATGGATAGAGTATTTTGACTTGTAGGACTCGTGCATGATCACGGTCATTAAATCTCCATAACACGGCAACCAACTCCTGCCATTTAAGCATAGAGTTCCATCCGCACGGGGTTCCAACTTTTCCATTCTAAGTTTCTCCAGATCCTTTGAATTTTCAATCAACATACCTCCAACAACTTTGTTCTTGATGTTCTCTAGTTTCCGTGCTTGATGCTTGTCGTTTCACAATGCGTATATCAAATAAACCCTAAGGTAAATTTAAAATTAATCGCAAAAAGAATCATTCAGATCAATCAACACAAATCTTCCACTGGGGAAAAACATCCTTTCGTTAATGAATTTATCATCATAAATATACCTGAAGAGGATGTCAACCAGAACCAAATTTACCGCTCCAAGAAATAATAATCCCTCGACCACCGATAAATCAACCTAAGTAGAAAATCAAGCTTGTAGGCCACGACGCCTAATTCTGTCATTGTTTCAACCCAATTCTATGAATAACATTGTTATCAATAGTACTCCTTAAAAAAGATTTTGAAAAGATAAATTCAAATGGTATTCAGCGGCCTAACCGCATGACCACTGATGTATTGGTCGTTTTACACAACGCGATATATCAATAAAGAACTCAGATATATAATATATATTTAAAACATACATATACGTAAACGCAAGCTATGTATCATACAAATTATCTTAGAAAAGATAAAAAAGTAATCAACACGGGATCGTTTTTTCCTCGCGAGAGGTGAATGGATAAATCTACGTTCAAGGTGTAAAATCGAGCTTGATTGTCATTCAAGTTTTGGTTTTATAGTTTAAACTATTTTATACTAAAGAAAAAAACTAATATAATTTCTAAGATTAAAAACTAAAAATTAAACTAAAATTGATCTAAAAGATATAAATGACAAATATGCTTGCTAAGTGACGTGAAAATGTTCCTTAAGTGCGGGCTTAGGTAACGAATTTAAAATCCCTTAAAAAAAATAAGTTTCGAGGAAATTAAATGACAAGTAAAGTAAAATGCTTTTTAAATTAAATGACAAGTATTTAAATTGCATTAAAAGTAAATGACGGTACGTAAATTGGAAAATTCTAATGACTATTAATTTTTAAAACCTTTTTAAAACCACACTTAAATTCCAAATCACTAATCACTTAGCAAACACAAGTAATTTACTCACAATAATGAAATTCAATTTAACAAACATAGCATTTAACGACAAAAATAAATCTACACTAAGGCTTGGCAAAAATCAAATACGCAAGATACATTATGGAAACGATAAAAATATTTCTATTCTAGTATGAAAAGAGATAGAAAATAGAACCCGAAATGAAGAACCGCATTGATATAAAACACCCGATCTTACAAACTAAATAACAAGTAAGCTTTTCACCTTAAAAATCTTCTACTCTCACTAATTAGAAAATAAAGTTGTCAACTTTATCTATTAATTACTTTCATAAAAACCATAAAGATCAAAACTTTATCTATTTATCAACCTTATAAGACCCTTAAGCTCCGGCCTTAGATGTAGAATGATGGAATAAGAAATAAGACATGAAAAGTTAAGACAAAATAAGCTAATAAGATGAAACTTTTATGAAAAAATAAGCTATTTTTGAAAACTATATTTGTAAAAATATAACTAGATATTAAATCTATATACAAAATTACTTTTGAAATAAAAACTAAATAAGCTAAAAAAGCTATCAAGGCTTTTTTGAAGAAAAGATGAAATTATAAGACTTATCAATAAGCCACTTCTCAATAAGCTACAAGTACCCATCGAAATAAGCCCTACTTAATAATCATAAGAAAAACTAGTAAAGTTTAGAACTTATATAACCTAAATAGGCTAAAAATAAGCTCTCGAAGATAAGTGCTCAAGACTTAATGATAATCGAGTAGGAGACTCATGACACCCATTTTTAGCAATCGAAACGAGCTTAATCAAAACCAATAAGCACTTTTGAAAAAGTAAAGACAAGAAAAGAAAAAAATATGAGATAAGCAAAAGCTATTTTAGAATTTATTCTAAAGATAATAAGCTAATAAAAAGATGAAAACTTTAGATCTAAATCCACCCGAAACCAAGGTGTTCAATCAAGTAAACAAGAGACGGGTATATTTCGAGGATTAAGCACTCACGGTTTCCTTTATGATCTTGATATAAGCTTAATCAAATAATAAGCACTTTTGGAGAAAGAAAAAAAAAAGAGATGAAATAAGCAAAAGCTTATTTAGAGATATAAGCTTAGATTCAATCAAATAAGCTAAAGGAATACTTATTTGAAATAGAAAATAAGCTATAAAAATAATAAGCTAAAAAGAGCTTATTGAATAAGCTAAAGAAAAGAAAGAGAGAAAAATAAGCAAAGACAATAAGCTATTAACCAACCTCAAACATCTTCATGAATAAGCTCAAAATGATTATTGCAATAAGCTAATAAGCTTTAAAAAGCTTTTACAAAAAGCTAAAATCTATACTATACTACTCCTAAAACTAACCTACACTCTTTGAAAATAAACTAAAAAAAATCTAACACTCCTCAATGAGCATTGCGTCTGTTGATTTATAGCCAAGATGTGGGAGGGGCAAATTCATCATTTTAGGGCTCCAACCAATCACAACCCAAGATCTAAGGGTATTTTAGTCATTTTAAATGCCAACTAATGATTTCTGGAACCTTGTACCACTTGACGCGTTTATTACTAGATCCACCAATCCCATAATGCCACGTGTGCTTCTGGATCATTCCTCGTACTGACATCCTCGTATTGCTACAGTACCTCATACCTGCACAACCTGCCATCAATCATTAGCAAGCCACGTGTCACCACCTGAGTGGTGCCACGTGGCGTAATCACTGTTTCGGCATAGTCCCCGGACCACCGGTCAATGACGGCGGTCAACGATGGCATCGACGGTAAACGGTGGTGGTCAACGACGGTCAACGGCGGTGAACCACCATTGACCTGTGGTCAACCACCGCCGGACCACCTGTCAACCACCGCCGGACAACCGGTCAACCACCGCCGGACCACCGATCAACCAGTGGTTGACCGCCAGTCAACAGCCAGGTCTGGATCGGGTCATGGGCCGGGTCAAGTCGGGTCATGGGCCGGGTCGGGTATGGATCGGGTCATGGGCCAGGTCGGGTCGACACGTGGCAGGTTATGTGGCACCACGTGTTAGTTGATGTGGCAGCTGACGTGGCGTGGAAGGGATAATAACCCTCCTGCAGAATCGAACTCGGGACCTCTTGTGTAGAAACCAATGCCTCAAAGGCCGTTGGGCAAGCAAGTACTAAGTTATATAATGCCAAATTAAAATAATAATGTTTATATGTCTTAGTTCAGATTCATAAAAAAAAAAGGTTTCAATAATGCGAGAAAACATATGTTCAAATAAAAAGGTTCAAATCAATGAAGGCAAGAAACCCCGTTGGTCACAGTAAAATCGCAGCTCTTTAATACAATGTTGTGATCGAGGAATATTAACTACTTCGATGTTAACCTCGATAAACCGTCAAGCGTCTGTCGAAGTCCAACCCGAAAATTAACGTTATTGCTTTGTTTTCAATCCTTTGTACCTTAGCAAAAAAACACAATTACAAACATATTAGCAACATAAATTACACATATTTTTTAGTGGTTTTAGGTCTTTTATTATCAAATTGTTTGGGTTACAAAATTGGAAACAACCCCCAAAAGGGTCGCAGCGGAAAAGGATTCAGGCAATGATACTAATTCAACGATCAAACAGCCCAAGATTATATATAAGAAACGACACAAAAGTCATTAAAAAAAAAACTGATACATTGGATTTAAAATAAAAGACAATTATTTACAAAAAGCTTATAGCTTTACTTGTTCTTTGTTTATTAATACAAAAGATTGACATAGAAAATCCCCAAAACATGATCACTAAGTTCTTTAACATTGCATCCAAAACACAATCCAATGCATCCTTGGACATCTCGTCGCAAATGACCACCTGAAAACATGCTAAAACTTCAACAAAATTGTTGGTGAAATTCATAGGTTTAAGTAATAAAATTATCAGACCGCAAGATTTTCCTTGATTAAAACAGATTCCAACAACACAAACCCGATTATTGTTGCACTAAGCTAATGACACCCGAAGCTCAACCTAGTATTTCCTACTTTAAGCATTTATTTGCCGTCAACAGAGTGTTTTAAACCCGCAACAACCAAGTCTGACATGGTCAACGTTGTTCCTAAGTGATAGCTAAACACCCCAATGGGGAGATAAATCCCAAATAGAACTATTTAAACTCATTACGCGCAACTCATATTATGTAATCCACAACTACATCTAAGCAATAAACAGTTCATGAATAATGGGCACAGGATGGTAACTGCAACTTAGGCAAACACATAATCAATATATTTTCAAAAAAACTTACAAACACTTGCCCAACTTATAAAACAAGCATGTTTCCACCCCAAATAATAACAAATCAGTAAAACTATAAAAGTTGGTGCTAATGAACTCAACCTTGAGTACAGATATCTCAAATAATCACAAATAAAACTTCACTCCAGAACATAAATGCAACCTAATTAATTAAGGTAAGGTCGTATAAGTACGAGTTATTAATTTAATAACATTGAATATAACTTAAAAGATGTTACTATCGACTATCGTTCGGAGCTATCATAAAAAAAAGAGGTCATGACATGACGTACAGGAGTTTAGGACACATTAAATCGTAAATCCAACAACTCATCGAAACGCCAAAACCGAAGAGTCCTCCAATAAGAAACTCCCTAGTAATATAGCACTTTGATAACCACTCAATATTCTATATAGCAAAATCACCGACTAATCGTTTTAGTAAAATATACATATAAAAAAGTGAAAACGCAATAAAACTACTTTTCCGTAAAATGACCTAATTTGCGTTTTAAGCCGTTGCTATTCTCGCTTTCTTACGTCACGTCTTCGAGTAAGACGAGCGAACAAATATTACATTTTCAAGTTTTTAAAATCTGCGAGAATAGTAGAATTACAGTTCACAACAGCTCATTTGTCGTTTTAAGGCTTCAATAAGCGAAAACTTGTAATCGAAATAACTTATTCATTTTAATCCCGAATTTAAGTGATTCCATCGAGTACGTTTTTGTTATTAAAAGATTATTAAATATAATAAAGATAGAATTCCACTGATGAATAGTGAATTTTTTTACGTTCAATTTATAAAATTACTTTTTATAAACTTTAATATCGAAAATGTCGTAATTTTACTCCGATATAAGGTCCCAATTGACGAAGTCTAAGCGGTGTACGATCTCGTCAACAAGAAGTAAAACATATTATAGATTATTTAACAAAACTCCAACCTACGTGCCCATGAATATTAACTTTCTTAAAAATAGTTTTATAAAAGTATTTGTAGTCGTAAACTCGTTTAATAACGTATCTTTTTCGTTATATAACGGTTTGTCGAGTTTCTTACATTATGGAATCATTCATGAGGTTATTAATAACTTAAAACATCAAAACCTAAACTGTCCAAAATTCGTATTTGGACCAGCCCTAAGTATTCAAATAGTGATTAACTTTATGAAAACCTTGTTTTTTTATTATTAACATAAGTAGTTTACTAAAAAACACTTAAAAACATATTTAACATATGTGGTACTAAAAGAAAAGTTTCAAAACCATCCCTAGTCCCCCTTGAAAAATTTCATGTAACAAGTTTAAACCCTTTTTAACTTTCATATCTATAATGTATAAAAATAGGTAATTTTTGATTATTTTGAGTATTGGGTATAACGTGGTTATTTGTTTAGGACGTAGTTAGTGTTTAGAACTTCTGGGTATCTAAAACGTATTTTAATATGAAACTAAGCAATTTACGAAGCCTATAAAAATAAGATAGAACAAAGATATTAATTATTACCTTAATAAAATCATATAACACTTGCTTGATGTATATATTTAATCGTTTAATGCCCGTTTACATTGTATGATCATTTTCAGTTTACGCGATTTAACTTAACGTTTACGGTTTAAGAGCAAATGCGTAAAACCCTAGAAATAAATTATGAATTTCATAATGTCATACAATGACCTAAAATACGAGGTGTTATAGTCTCCCCCCGTTAGCTGAGCCTTGTCCTCAAGGCTTAAGACGCAGCACTTGACGACGGCCCGGTCTTTGAGAACAAATGTGGGTATTTCTTCTGGAATTGATCTTCGCGTTCCCATGTAAACTCTGGACCTCTCTTGGAGTTCCATCGAACCTTGACTAATGGGATACGGCTTCGCTTTAATCGTTTGACCTCACGATCTGTGATCTCTATCGGTTCCTCGACAAACTGAAGCTTGTCATCAAAATGAAGTCCATCCAACGGAACGGCTAAGGGTTCGTCGGCATGACACTTCTTTAAGTTGGACACGTGAAATGTATTATGAACTCTGCTCAGCTCCTCAGGAAGCTCGAGCTTGTATGCAACGTCTCCAACCCTTTTTATTACCTTGAAAGGTCCAACAAACCTGGGATTTAATTTCCCTCGTTTGCCAAAACGTACAACCCCTTTCCAAGGCGAAACCTTGAGCATCACTTTATCTCCAACCTCAAACTCCATCGGCTTACGCTTCAAATCAGCGTAGCTCTTTTGCCTATCACGAGCGGCTTGCATCCTTTGTTTAACTTGAATGATCTTCTCTGTCGTCTCTTGAACGATCTCTGGGCCGGTGAGTTGAACTTCTCCAACCTCAGCCCAACAAACAGGCGAACGACATTTTCTACCGTAAAGTGCCTCAAAGGGTGCAGCCTTAATGCTAGCATGATAACTGTTATTGTATGAAAACTCGACCAATGGCAAATGTTTAACCCAACCATTTCCAAAGTCGATCACACAAGCTCTAAGCATATCTTCGAGAGTTTGAATGGTTCTCTCGCTTTGTCCGTCAGTTTGCGGATGATATGCCGTACTCATATCTAAACTTGTACCCAAAGCTTTCTGAAGTGACCTCCGAAGTTTGATGCAAACCTAGGGGTCACGATCACAAATAATCGAGACTGGTATTCCATGCCTTGTTACTACTTCCTTTAGGTACATTCTCGTTAGTTTCTCCAGAGGGTCAGTTTCTTTCATGGGTATAAGATTGCGGACTTTGTAAGACGGTCAACGGATACCAAAATGTGTCTTACCCTTGTGATGACTTAGGAAGCTTTGATGACACAATCCATCGTGATATTGTCCTACTTCCATTAAGTATCTTGGGTTGTACCAACCAACCCGTTGTTCTCTAATGTTCGGCTTTGGACCTTCCCCCTTAGGACGGGTCAGCATGCTAACATAGGTGGCGATGTCAGCTTTCATATTGGGCCACCAATATAGCTTCTTTACGTCTGGATACTTTTTTCGGAACCTTAGATGGTAGAATACTTTGATTTGTGGGACTCGTGCTATTGATCACAGTCGCAATTTGCATAAACATGAAACCAACTCTGCCATTGAGGCTTAGGGTTCCCATACGTACAGAGGTTCCTACTTTTCCGTTCTTAGTGCCTCCTGGAATTAGCATTTCTCAATCAGATACCTCCAACATCTTCATTCTTGATGTTCTCTGGTTTTCGTGCTTTAGTCTGAGCATTCAAGATTTGTTTGGAAGGACAAAGCTAATAGTCATGACTAAAAGCTCGAACTCTTAACGGTGTTCCCGTTTTTCCTGCTCAAAAGCTCAGCAACGACATTTGCTTCCCTGGGTGAAACGGAATATCGCAATCGTAATCACTAAGCAACTTAACCATCGGCGTTATCTCATGTTCAATTCCTTCTGTTAAGAATGTGTTGTAAAACTCTTATGATAGTGAACACCGTACACTTTGTACCCATACATAATGCCTCCAAATTTCAGAAGCGAACACTTACTGCTCCAAGTTCTAGATCATGAGTTTAGTATAAGTTCTTCTCATGGTTCTTTAACTGGCGTGATGCATAATATAACATTTTCCCTTTGCCATCCAACACCAGCGCCCAAACCCTTGATCGGGGGGGGAAGATCGCAGTATACGATAAAAATCTTCACTTCCTTTCGGGTAAAGCCGCCAGAATTGGTGCACTACACAATTCTGCTGTTCAATAACTGGAATCTGCTTCTTGTTTGTCACACTACTCAAACTTGACTTCCTTTGAGATGAAGCTTGGTCATTGGTTTGGCGATCTTTGAAAACCCTTCAATGAATCGTCGATAATACCCAGCAAGACCTAAAAACTGACGAATCTCCGTTGGTGTCTTAGGAGATGCCCAATCTTTAACGGATTCGATCTTGGCTGGATCCACATGAATGCCTTTATTATCATTACAGGAACGAGGAACTGTCCCTTGGATCCAAAATTCACACTTGGAAAAATTTTGCATACAACTCCTCTTTCTTCAATAACTCCAATATTATCTCCAGATGCTCTTCGTGCTCTTGCTTGTTCTTGGAATAGATCAAAATATCGTCAATAAAGACAATTACGAATTTGTCCAGATAAGGTTTGCATACTCGGTTCATGAGGTCCATAAACACAGCAGGTGCGTTGGTCAAACCAAACGGCATAACTTGGAATTCATAATGTCCATATCGAGTTTCTGAAGGAGTCTTTGAGGGATGTCTTCTTCTCGAATAACCTTAATTGGAGATAACCTGACCTTAGGGTCGATCTTCGAGTAGACACTCGACCCTTGAAGTTGGTCGAATAAGTCATCAATTCTTGGTAGCGGATAACGGTTCTTCACCGTTAATTTGTTTAGTTCTCGATAATCTATGCACATCCGCAACGATCCATATTTCTTCTTGACGAATAGAACGGAGCTCCCACATGGTGACGAAACTAGGTCTTATAAAGCTTGTCGGAAAGCTCTTGTTTTATAGTTGATCCGCAATTCTTTCATTTCTGATGGGGCCAATCGATAAGGTGCCCGTGCTACAGGTGCAGCACCAGGTACTAGATCGTTTGTGAAATTCCACTTGTCTGGTATGTGAAGAGCCTGCAAGTTCCTCGGGAAATCACTTCGGGAATTTTTTGACGATGGTACATCTTGTAGTGCTCTTCTTTGACTTGTCTCAGTCTCCTTGATGGTAATATGTGCCAAAAAGTCGTTGACCTACTTGTAGCAGATACTTCTGGGCTTGGTTGCATGGATGTAGTTTAATCGAGTCCTGCGTTTATTTCTACTTCCGTCTCCATGAAAAATTAAGATTTCGCTCCCAAAGGGAATAGAACGATTCTTCTTAGCACAGTCAAATAACGGCTTGGTATTTCGTCAACCAATCCATGCAAATTATGACGTCATAAGTACCCATTTCTACAGGCATTAGGTCGAACGTGAAACGGATGGTTCAGAAAATTTAACGTGCAACCCAGTAATACCGTATTTACCCAAATTTTTCCTACCACTCAGCAAATGCAAACGGTATAACTCCATGATCTAATGTAGTGGGGGCCTTTATTAATCAATGTACTAAGGTGAGTAGACACGAAACTTTTCTATCATGCACCAGAATATCAAATAAAATGGAGCAACAACGGTTGTTTTTTATTTAGGAGGAAACCGTACCCGTCACAACGTTGTTGTTCTGGGTTGTGCTCTGCCAAACTCCCACTGGGGCATAAGCCTCTGCTACAGCGTTGCCATTTCCCTGTTCTTGTTCTTCCACTGGGGGCAGTCCTTCTTGAAGTGGCCTGGAGCCCCACACTCACGAAAACTATTGGCATTGGTATTTTCCCCTTGGGCTTTCGGGTTGTTGTTGTTGCGGTTGTTGTTGTTATTGTTGTTGCGGTTGTGTTGTTAGTGGTTACTTGCGGTTGTTGTTGTTGTTATTTGCAGTGCAGGTCGGCTCCTACAGTCTTGGCCACGGTGGCCAAGTTCTAGCAGTTATTTTGCATGTTGGTATAACAAGCGACCGTAATGGTTGAAGTTACACTTGGGACATCGAGGTTTAGTCCCTTCATACGGTTTCTTGTCACCGTTCCCGGCAGCATAAGCCCTGCCTGTGTTCTGCCTTTTGTTTGGTTGTTGGTTTTGGTTATTTCGAGGAGTGTCTTCAAAACTTTCTCTATTTTTCTGGCTGTCACTCAGCAAAAGTGTTAATCTTCCTATCATCAATTCAGTTGCCATCACATAAGCCTCCTGCATGGTTTTGGCTTCGATGCCACAACACTTGAGTAAATCAGGTCGGGCATCCCACCGACATATCTTTCAATTTTGTCAGTCTCTTCAGGGAACATCCTGTCACACAGCAATGCCAGTTCCTGGAAACGTTGGTTGTAGGCTACCACATCGGTGCCTTTTACTTTTAGGTTCCACATTTCTGCCTCAATCTTCTTGATTTCATTCCTCGGACAATATTTAGTTGTCATCTTCTTTTTCAAGTCGGTCCACGTTATTGCATATGCAACCTCATTAGTCACTGTCCTAGCATGTGAGTTCCACCATGTTAGAGCAATTCCCATAAGAGTACAAGTGGCAAACTTCACTTGATTCTCCACGGTGCAGTTACTTATGCGAAACACGGTTTCCATCCTCTCAAACCATTGGGTCAAGTCGACCACTCCTTCTGTGCCCCTGAAGAATAAGGGTTGACATTTCATGAAGTCTTGATAGGTGCACTCCCGAACAGCGCGTTCATTCCTTCTCACACCTGTTCCCGAGGTATGGCTATCATCGCCATTTCGGGTCGTAGCACGTGCTGCCAAAACAGCAGTGACACCCTCGTCGATCATGGCCTGAAGCTGGGCACTGGTGACCGAAGTGATGGTAGTAGGGTCTGCGACTGGTGGGGGAGTTGTACCTGGGTTTAACCTCGTAGGCCTTCCTCTTGTTGCCATTTTCTTAAATTACAAGAAAACATAATACCCGTTAGATTTCAAAAATCTTAACCATAACATGATGTATACATAATAAATAAAATGAGATCACAGCACATGGTGAAATACACAACAGTATTGAAATTCACCAAATCGTACATTCAATCACAATAAATTCAATTTCATATTAAACTTAATCCATCTATCCATATTAACTTGGGAAAATAATTACAGTGATTGGTTTGAATACAAACGATCACAACATCTTAGGTTACAAGACAAAATACTAAACCTACTAGCGAGATATACCTCGCTAATATTTAGTATGCGGCTTGTACAAAGTGAGCTGAGATCTGAACAAAAGAATTCTAAATAGAGTAGCTAGACAAAAAAAGATCTATTTTGTCTGCTAGTAGGATAACCCATAAGACTTCACAGACTATACAAGTTTTTATGGGCTCACCAATACATAACCTTAGTCTAAGAACTGCTACCTGGCCTCCTCTGGTACTCTGGCTCTGCAGGATCCTTAGCAGGTCCCTGCCGTTCTCTGTAGCTGATCATCTGAGTCTTGAGGCTCTTCACTATCTTTAGTGCCTCCACTAACTGTTCTTTGTCTCCGATGGTCTACTTTCAGCGATCTAACTATCTTGTCTGGTATCTACGGTCTGCTGCTGCAAACTCAATGTCTCGGACTGCTGAGCATGACGTAGTCGGAGTGATATGCCCTCTGGAACGTGTCTGGTTGGCAAGATCATTCGACTGTGCCCTAAGCGGCACGAGATATCTGGCCTCCTCCTCCATAGATGGCAGTGCGTCTATGAATGGGCCTATCCCGGGCTAAACATGTTGACTCAGGCTCTAAGTAGAGCTCGGTCATATCGTGCATCATCCAGCTGAGAATATATGATCTCATCCTCCTGGTCAACAGTAGTAGCCAACTCAGTAACTCTCTGATTGACCCCCTTGTAGGGTGGTAGGTGCAATCTTTCTGGATGGTCCTACAAGGTCATCCCATATTATCAGTAATACCATAAGCCTAACTCTCTAGTCGTCGGGCGTCCTAGGGCGCATCTAAACTTATCAGCAACTCCATAAAGGTCTCCATAGCTGTGGTAGGTCCAATCCACACTCCCCCCCCCCCCCCCCATGTCCTAGCTAGCATCCAATGTCGAACTCTCCCCGACCTCGTATCCGGACCAGAGTAGTACGACACGACCTCTACGAAGTGGTAAAAATTCTCAGGCTAGTGCTCATGAATAGGAGATGGTAGTGTCATCTCTCTGTCTAAATCTCCTCAGCAGCTCGGGATCCCATGAGATCCCTCAACATATGTTGGGTTTGAGTTGGTTGGTGATGTGTGGTAATGGTGGAGAGGGTATCTGAGGAAGTGGGTGATGAGTTGAAGGAGAGGTGATGGTGGTGGGAGTAGGTTAAGGTCTAACAATCTCTCAGCAACTAACTCAGAGAGGAACAGTGCCGGCGCATGGTGGTCGGATGGACAATCCTGCCGTGACGTCCATAGGCAAGGTTTGGATTCCTGGTCAGTGAATAAGAACAGCTACAGGGTCGGCAGGAGCTAAGTGATCCTCCTCCTCTGCATCATCATCATCATCCCTGTCGTCTCCTCTGTCAGCAGGATAGTCGGCTGGATCCTCCTCAGGATCCTCCTCCTCTGGGTCCTCCTCAGGGTCGGACTCCGGTATATACCCTGGTGACTGATGAGTAGGTGAGTCAGCAGCAGGCATTGGCTGCTCCTCAGCCGGGAATATCTCATCGTCCACTGGTAAGAACTCCGGGTAACAGGTCGAAAACAATGGTACATAGATAGGTGAAGGTGGTGCCTGCTCTGGCTCCTCAGGGCCAGGCACGTAATCCGGAGATGGTGGATCCTGAAAAATAGGTCCCTCGACTCCTGGTGATCCTACGTCAGATAGGTCCTCATATGGGCTGGATATCTCAGTATACGTAACTGTAGAATCTTCCGAATCTGACATGCTCGAAACTGAAAATTCAAAAGTGACTTATATAAGTATATTAATATAAGACTATTATCCTTTAATCACGTTAATATATAAAACTCGTTTGTCAATTATGCATGTTATAGCCTAACCGACTAATGCAACAATTTGTATATGAATAACCGTAAAACGTTTGTATGTATTGCAATGTTTGAAAAACGGGTTATAGTCCAGCCAAAAACATTTTGACCTGGTTCTCTATAAAACCTTGGCTCTTGATACAATCTGTAACACCCCAAAATGGGTCGCAGCGAAAAGGATCCGGGGTGTTACTTCAAGATCAACAGCACAAGATATATATAAGAACGACACAAAAGTCGTTTTAATTAATACATGGATTTAATTAAAAAGACATATTACCAAGCTTATGCTTTACTTGTTTCTTTTGTTTAATATTTCAAAGATAACATAGATTTCCCAACAACATGATGCACATAATCTTTAACAGTGCGATCTAAACATAATCCAATGCATCCTTGGCACCTCGTGCCTATTGACCTCCTGAAAAACAATTGCTTAAAACGTCAACAAAAATGTTGGTGAATTCATTGGTTTATGTATTTAAATTATGCAGGACCGCAAGACTTTCCCTTGATGTTACAAAGTATGCCTACAATCACAAAACAGATTACTGTTGCACTAAGTCATGGACACTGAGTCAACCTATGTTTGCTATTTTAGCACTTATTTTGCCGTACAGATGTTGGAACCCGCTACATCTAACGTCGACATGGTCAACGTTCGTTCCCGGTGATTGTAATCACCCAAAACGGAGGAGGTTAATCCCAAATTAGATCTTTTTATAACATTCGCGCTCACTATGCAATTAACAACTACATCTATGCAAATTGACTGTTATGATAATGGTCTCAGGTGGGTTATCGCTACTTTGGCAAACAAATAATCAATATATTTTAAAAAAGTGCGTCCCAATTTATAAACAAAGCTGGTTTTAACCCAAACAATAATAGTAAATCAGTAAAACTGTAAAAAGTGGGGCTATGAACTCACCTTGAGTACTGAAAGATAGTCCAAATAATCACAGATAAAACGTCACGCAAAACGTTTAGATGCAACCTATTTAAATTAAGGTCGTATAAGTACCGAGTACTTTAATTAATAACATTGAATATAATCTTATAGTTGTTACATCGTACTATCGTTCGGGCTATCATAATTAAAGAGGTCATGACATGACGTACGAGGAGTTAGGACACTTTAAATCGTAAATCCAACAACTTGTCGATACGCCATCCGAAGAGGCCTCATTATGAAACTCCCTAGTAATATAGTACTTTGATAACCACTCACGTATTCTATCATCAGCATATATCACGACTATTCGTTTTAGTAAAATAATATTTATAAAGTGAAACGTTTATAAATTTTTAATTTTCGTAAAAATGACCTAGTTGGTCGTTTAAGCCCGTTGCCTCGCGTTTTCTTCGTCCACGTCTTCGTAGTAAGACGAGTGATAAAAATATTACATTTTCATGTTTTTGAATTTCTGCGATGAATGTGTTTTTAATATTCTACAACAGATATATTTTAGTTTTTTGTTTTATTTAGCGTAACTTGTAATCGTAATAATTATTCGTTTTAATCCTGGTTATAGGTTATTCCTTCGAGTACGTCTATGTTATTAAAAGTATGTATTATATTTTATTAAAGTTGGCGTCCGCTGATGAATAGTACTTTTACTGTTCTTAGTTTATCAAATACTTTTATTAAACTTTATAATTATCGAAAATGTCGTAGTTTATTGTTTAGTTCTGTTTTTAGTGATTTCTTTCGGAGTACGATCTCGTAATTAAAAGTTTTATATCATAGATGAGTTGTTTTAAAAATGAAAAGTTGCTGTATAATAGTAAACATTTATAAAAATGTTTGATAAAGTATTTTATTTTACTCGTAAACTAGTAATTAACGTTTCTTTTTCGTTATTAAATCGGTTTCTTTAAGTTTCTTATCATTTCGGAATCGCACGAGACGTATCATAATTATATTAAGTCAAACTTACTGTATGGAATTCGGATTAAAACTACCCTAAAGTATTAGGTGTTTTACTTTATAAAACCTTGTTTTATGTATTATTTAAATATAGTAGTTTTCTTTATAAACCCTAATGAGCTATTTATTAACCTTTGTGATACTTATAAAATTGTCACAAGATCATCCATAGTCCTTATAACTTCATTGTAACAAGTTTAACAATTTACTTTCCATTACTTTCGCATGTGAATGATTAAGTAATCTTATAAAACCCTAATTATTACATAAACTTGTTTATACTTAAACCATATGTTAACATACTTTTACATTCATTTTTTCCATTATTAATATAACCCATATGGAATCTGAATTAAATGCATAAATTCATAAACATAAGTAATAACTCATTTTACATATTAAAAAGTCCTTAGTGGTGATTATAACCATATTTAATATATAACACATAAAATCATAAGAAATAAAAGTATGAAGGAATTAGGAAGACCTTAGTGATGATGTATGAGATGAGAAATAAGTGCTAAACCCGTGTTTAGACTCAAAACACATAGCTTACAGCTTTATAAACCTAGGTTAGGTTTGAAAACCATAATCTTCATTTTCTTCCTTATCGCCGTGCAAAATGAAGGAACCAATGCTTGAAAACACTTTAGTATGCCTTAGGATTGATGTGTAAAGGGTTGTATAAAAATTTTGTATGGATTGATTATGTTTGTATATAATGCCGTGGGTTTTGGCTTACAAAAGAGAGGAAGAAAATAATTTTTCTAAGTAAAAGAGTTTATGTAAAGTTTACTTATGCATGCATGTGTATTTATAGTGAAAATATCTAACTAACCTAACCATGGTTACTTTCTAACCCTTGCACAAGGTTAATTTTCCAAGTGGTTCATGGTGTAAGAGATGGTTCCCTATGATCTTTATAATATCTAGATTTTTAGCAAGTTGATAAGTCTTGGTCATAACTTGAAAATTTCGGCCACATATACATATATGTGATGTTATATTTATTATTTTGGGTATTGGGTGTAATCGTGGGTATTCGTTTAAGCGTAGTTAGGTTTTGGTGCTTCCGGGTATGCCGAAACGCGTTTTATCGTGAAACGTAAGCATTTTACGTAGCCAATAAAAATAAGATGAACAAAGTTATTAATTATCCTTATAATAATCATATAACACTTGCTTGATGTAAACATTTAATCGTTTAATGCCCGTTTACATTGAATGATCATTTTTAGTTTACGCGATTTAACTTAACGATTTCCATTAAAAACAAACGCGTACAATACTAAAAATAAATAGTGACTTTATTAACGTCGTACATTGTCCTAAAACACGAGGTGTTATACGCCTCCTTAAAGGAAATGACTAATTCGCCTCCTAAAGGAGTATGACTAATTCGCCTCCATAATGGAAATGACTAATTCGCCTCCTGAAGGAGTGAACTAAGTCGCCTCCTAAAGGGGTGAACTAATTCGCCTCCTAAAGGGGTGAACTAATTCGCCTCCTAAAGGGATGAACTAATTCGCCTCCTAAAGGGGTGAACTAATTTTCCTCCTTCATACTTTGTTAATTCGCCTCTAGTTTTTCAATCTTTATAACTTAGTGTTTTAGGCATCATGAGTCATTTATACAAGTATCTTAGCATTACACAACAGCAAATGAATCATTTTCAATAAGATTTAACCACTAAAATTGCCACAAAGCTCAAAAAGAACATGAAATCACATAAAGCACACACATAAGTTTTATATATGTTCAAACATGGGTTTTAAGGATCAAAGCTATAAGGATATGACATAAACACTTTCTAACAACAAACCAATAAAAACATTTTCAAAGTTTACCATTTCCACTTTTTCGCATACAAGATTGGAGCAAAATACAATCAGTACGTTAACCATATTCAAACTAAATTACAACGAGTGTTATACAACCCTTGGACGACCTACCTCATCATTTTAGATTTTTAATCTACTTTGATTTTGAAGAACCCTAGATCATTTCTAAGGTGTTTCCCTTACAACCTAATTCTTTTTAGCTATGAGTTGTTAAGAAGATAAGGAACACTTTTGTAATTTACCTTGAGGCTTAAATGGGTCTTGTTTAATGGTCTTGAAGATGACAATTTGAATAGAGAGGGAAGAAGAGTTTAAGTGTGTTTGTGTGTGCGTTAACAGTGACGAGAGAGATAGGGAAAGGGGGTGTTTGTGTTATAACTTTGTAAGTTTGGCACAAATGCCCCCTAAGGTACTATATGCCTTCTAATTTCCTTAATCAGTTTCCTAAGGCATACTATAATTTCATAAATGGTATAGTTAGTCCCTAGAGTTTACACTATGATGCTTAGCTACTTATTATTGTTATTTTCTCCCTAAAAGGCATAAACACATAACAGTTAAGGCACAAATAAGTTAAACTTAATTAACTCACCTTTAATTGTTAACCCGTTATTGTTTAAAACCTTTTCCTTTATTACACACTGATTTTATGAAGAAGATATTTGACATTTTCTCCCCCTCAAACAATGACCCGTTTTCTATTTAAAGAGTTGTAGTCGTTGTTTGAGTGGTCAAATGTCTTTGAAAATGATTTTCAGATGACTTTTTGATATAAATATTTGAAAAACAACACCATAGAAAATAAGATTTCTCTTATTTTAACACATAAGCGCACTGACACGTACACTTATGGAATATAGGAAGCACGGGTTGTGATGCAAAGTAATCACAAGCCTTTGCATGGTCATAAAGTAGACCATGCCCGAGAATAAATTCCCGTTGAGAGGTCAAGTTTTCTTTTTGAAATACTTGCCTTTAAGATGATGACCGGGTTGCTATCGAAAATAATAGCAAGCCATTTTTGGCATGTTTTAAAAGCTTTTGAACTTCTGCTCGAACTTCATTTACAGCCTCGTATCATTATTAAATGACATTTCTAAGGCCGTAAATGTTATCGATTTTCAGGAGACATGCTAGAGTTACATATTTTTATATTTTTCTGATTTTTTAATTTTTTATTTTCTTTTTGAAAAATTTTATAAGAAGTGAAAAAATCTTTTTGTGTTTTTGTGATTTTATATATACATATTATACAGAGGATATAAAAATAGGTACCACCACTATTCTTCAGCTTCATTTGCCAGTTCTTTCAGAGTCTCAGGAGTAAAACTTCTCATTCACAGCTTGTTGATAAGGAATTCAATTCTTTCTCGACATAGAGCTTTGGTGAAGATGTCCGCCAACTGATATTTTGTTCTGACAAAGTAAAGCTCAACAACTCCATTCTCCACTTGCTCTTTAATAAAGTGATATATGACGTCGATATGCTTTGATCGAGAATGTTAAACATTGTTGCAGCATAAGGCAATAACGCTTTTGTTATCATAGTACATTGGAATTTTATTGAATCCAAGGCCATAGTCGGTAAGTTGTGATCTCATCCAAAGGACTTGAGCACAACAGCCAGACAAGGTTATATATTCAGCTTCCGTACTAGATATCACAGCGCTTTTCTGCCTTTTTTATGACCAGCTAACAAGTCTGTCTCCTAACAGTTGCATACTTCCAGATTTACTATGTCTTGTATCTTGACAACCCGCATGATCAGCATCTACAAAAGCTGTTAGATTCTTTTTACAGCATATAGGTACTTTTCAGTAGGCCATGCCTGATACTAAGCACACATACAGATAGCAATACCAGGTCTGGTCTACTGGATGTTAGATACATAAGGGTGCCAATCATGCCATGATAATGTGTTAGATCAATGGCTTTACCTTGTGTATCCTTATCTAGTTTGGATTTCTCCACCATTGGAGTATCCACTAGGTCACAAGATTCCATTTCGTATTTCTTAAGTGATTCTAGAGCATATTTTGATTGGTTTAAAAAGATGCCTCTAGGACTCTGTGAAATCTGTAGTCTCAGAAAAAATGATATTTTGCCCATCATTGACATCTTGAATTTAAAACACATTATCTCAGAAAATTTATCACATAGTTCAGTAGTAGTAGAAGTAAAAATAATATCGTCAACATAGATTTGTACCAGGAGGATATCTTTGCCTTTTCTGCTGATGAACAATGTGGGATCAACCATGCCTTTGGAGAATCCTTGAGATAGCAGAAACGATGACAATAGATCATACCACGCGCGTGGAGCCTGTTTCAACCCATAAATAGCTTTCTTCGGTCTATACACATGATTAGGCTTGTCTAGATCCACAAATCCATCTGACTGACTAACGTAGACTTCTTCACATAAGATACCATTTAAGAATGTCGTTTTCACATCCATCTGGTAGACGATCATATTCATATGAGCAACAAACGCGAGAAATATCTGAACGGCCTCTAGTCTAGCAATGGGAGCAAAGGATTTTTTGAAATCAATTCCTTCTTCCTAACGGTATCCACAAGCTACCATTCTAGCCTTGTTTTTCAAGATTCCTCCCAATTCATCCAATTTCACCTTATAAATCCATTTTAAGGTGATAACCATCACTTTATCTGGAGGAGGAACAAGTTCCCAAACTTTAAGATGTTCAAATTCATTTAACTCTTCTTGCATTGCCTCAATCCAGCATGATTGAGTTAATGCTTCTTTGTATGTCTTTGGTTCAACTGAAGTTAAGAAGGCATCATAATAGCAGAACAGGGCTTGTTCATGTAGTTAGAGTCGTGTGGAAATAGGTCTGGAGAGTTCACCAATTATATTTTGTATTGGATGATCTTTTGTCCATTTTATTAGGTGTTCTGAGATTGGAGCGTCTGGGTGCACAGTAGTAGAGATAACATCCGATGATGATGATTCTTCAGAAACAGTTTCTGGAATTGGAATGCCAAAATAAGGATCGTTACTCATATGTGCAAACTTAAGGTCGTGTGACTCTTCTTTAGCACTAAGAGGGATTGCTTAGGATTGTGATTGTGGAGTGGTTTGTGAAGTACTTAGAGAAGGTGCATCTTGATCAACTATTGTTAAGGAAGGTGAACCGGTTGACTCAACAGGAGCAGGAGCTTCTTCTACAAGAACTAGAGAGGCAATGCTAGCTGGAAGAGAGTAGAATTCATTAAACAATGGCTGAAACATAAGATCCCATTGATGTCTTGATGGTGGTACAAACGACGCTGAAGGAGGAGGGTTTGGAACGAGTCCTGAACTGGGTGTTGAAGAGTATCTCTGAGTGCGGGTTTAAACCGCTTGGTTAAGCCCTTTGCCGTAAGCTCATCAAAGTCGACATGGATGTTTTCAATGATTTTTCGGGTACGTCGGTTGTAAATACGGTAAGCTTTCTTCTTTGGAGCATATCTGATGAAAATACCTATATCAACTTTAGCTTGAAGTTTGCCTAAATTCTCACTATCATTGTTTGGATAACAAAGTGCACCAAAAACGTGAAGATATGATAAATCTGGTTTTCTATCATGTAGGAGTTCATAAGGAGTTTTTCCATGGCGACGTCGTATAATGGATCGGTTTTGGGTGTAACATGCGGTAGCAACTGCTTCGGCCCATAAAAATAAAGGAGCTTTTGCATAGATTAACATTGTTCGAGCAGCTTCAACAAGAGTACGATTTCGCTGTTCAACAACACCATATTGTTGTAGAGTTCGCGCAACTGATGTTTCGTGAGAGATGCCAACCTGTTCATAGTAGTCTCGCAGAGTTTGATTAACAAACTTAGTTCCATTATCTGTACGAATGTTCCTTACAGCTGCATTCAATCTAACTTGTATCATTTTTAGAAACTTGATTATAAAATCAGGAGATTCATCCTTTGATGCTAGAAACTTCACCCATGTGAACCGAGAGTAATCATCCACAATGACGAGGATGTACTTTTTCCCATTTACGCTTGCAACACGCATAGGCTCACAAAGATCCATGTGTAGAAGATATAGTTTTTCTTGATTGGTGTCTTCAGATTTAGGTTTATGTGATTGCTTCTTGCTTTTTCCCATAGCATATGCAGAACACAAATGGTCCTTTTCAAATTTAAGTGTAGGAAGACCACGTACTAGACCGTTTCTAGCCAGGTGATTAAGAGCACCAAAGTAATCAGAGGGCAGTGAATGTTGCTGGGGCTAGGGACACTGTAGGTGGTCAAGTAGTGCAGCAGACTGGGATACAGTGTTTCAACTGCAAGGAATATGGTTACTTTAAATATGGAATTGCAGGAAGTCAAAACGGGTTATAGGACTACCACTCCACGTATCACAAGGAAAGATGTACTCCTAGAGTAAACAAGTTTGAGAAAGGTGTTCAACTTAACCAAAAAAAAAGGGCCCCCAGAGAATCTGACTGGCTAGTAGACACGGATGAAGAGATTGATGAACAAGAGTTGGAAGCACATTACAGCTATATGGCAAAGATCCAGGAGGTTCCTAATGCAGACTTTAAAAATACAAGGCCTAAAATCAGGCACTAATTCTGAACCATTGGAATAGGTACAATACGATACTGGATATAATGTGTTTGCTAATATAATACAACATTCTAAGCAATCTGAATCCATTAGTAACACATGTGTAGTGGAAACGGGTGATAGTAATGACATTCTTGATTCACCGGATATGTGTGATAATGATATTCAGAATGACCAAAATGTTGTAGAATTGAATGATGGAGCGTGTTTGCGCTTGCCAATTTAATATACAAATTTAAAAAACTAATGTCCGATGAAAATAAAAAGATTCAAAGTAAATTAAAGAAAGCAAACAGCATCATTGACTCATAAGAATTTTAAGAGTTGCAAATCTACTCTTGTAGAACTAGTAGAACCTGGGGGAAGTCAAATAGTATTCATGATAGTTGTTTAGTTGCACTTCAAAATAAACAGATTGAGTTTGAGAGGTACAAGGCCTTTAATGATCGTACAGTTGACTATGACGAAACTTTGAAACGTACGTTAAAGAAACTCCAGGAACTTATTACTCAAAAGGACATTGACATAAAAGAAGGTTTAAAACTTAAAGCCTACGAAATTTCAGTTGTCCAAGAGAAACACGATGAGTTAGTCAAACAGAGTCTTTTAACTAAGTCACATTACGAAGGTCTTGTCAAAGAGAAAACAAATGTCTCAAACTTAAAGGAAGAAAAAGATATTGACAAAATGATTTCAATGGAAAACCAATTAAAGTTTTTGAATGAAAATTGTTTACAAAAGGAGTCAATCAATCCAAACTAATCAAATGTTAATGCACCCAAATGGCCCTACATTCAAATTGGAAGACCTACCTTGTTAATCTAATGGTATAACCTCAAAAAGGCTCAAAATGAGAAACCATGTTTGTATGAGATCCCACATGACCAATCTGATCTTGCAAACAGACTCGTCCCCGATAGGGAAGAGATTCTGACTCTTAAAGAAGAGAGTCGATCGAAATTGAATAAAGACTTAGTGAAACCCTATGACTACACAAAGTTAAATAGTCTTTATGAAATTTTATTTTTTTTTTAAACCCCTGACCCAGGAATATCTTGTTCAGTTAGCACATGCAAATGAAATAAGAAAGAAAATGTGGAGAAAATCATTTGTGAAAACGAAACCAAATATTTTCAAAAACATAACTTTCTTACCTGTGTCCAAATCAATAAGCAAAAGTAGACAAGCATATAATGTCATGACAAATAACCTAAATCATCTTAGAGAACTTGTCGGTCAAGCTTGGGTGAAACATTCTAAAGATCATTTTTGTGCCCCAACTGCTAAAGATATGGAAATCCTGATTAAGACATGTTTGATGCCATCTTCCCTTAAGACTTATAATGATAGTTTCGCATTTGTTCATGAACTTAAGAAAGATATGCATGCTGATTTAAAGTACGTCGAATCCCTTGAAAATGAAATTGACGAACTTGAATCTGATAAGGTAGAATTTTCAAACATGTATGATATGCTCTTGCAAGAATGTGTGTCTAATGATGTTATGTTTCTTATTATTATATTCTTATCTGATTTAGATCGCACACAGAATTGCAAGCTAATATCTTGACATAAAGTCAAGGAATGTGAATGTCTTGCACAAAAGCTTTCGAAACAAACTGAATTTGTTAGTAAAAAGAGGTTTATACTGAGCTTTTACGAAGTTTTGCTAAATTAGAAAAACATTCGATTTCTCTTGAACTTGCTTTACAACAATATCAAGAACAAATGAAAAATGACACATTATGCAAAGAAAACTTTCAAACGTATTTCAAAAAGAACGTGAACAATATTTTGAAATACAAAGAATTGAAAGCTCAATTGCAAGACAAGGACATTGCCATATGTGAGTTAAAGAAACTGATTGAAAAATGCAAAGGAAAATCTGTAGAAACTAAGTTTGATAAACCATATGTTGTTCGACAACCAAATGCTCAAAGGATTCCAAAACCATCAGTTTTAGGCAAACCGACTCCTTTTTCAGATTCTCTTGAAAGAAAACATTTTTCAAAGACAAAGTCAATTCTAAAAACTAATGTGTCAGAGGGTTTATCAAACAGTCACGGTGGGGGGGGGGGGGGGAACAGAATTTGCCTAAAACAAGATGAAGCTGTAAGTAACAAAAATGTGATTAAACCAGGCATGTATCGAATTGACACTAGGACAACACAAACTAGAGCACCATAGTTGCCTCAGACTTATAGGAATACTAATCCTCGCGTGTCTACATCTACAGGAGTAGCTCACAGAACTAATGTTAGCAGACCACAGCCTAGGAGCACTCAAATGAAAAATAAGGTCGTGCCAAACACTAGTCAAGTAAAGTTTAAGAAGACTGAAGTAGAAAACTACCATAGGATTTCTAGTATTTCTAATCAAACAAAGTCTGTAACTGCGTGTAATGACAGTTTAAAAAATCCAAACTTTCGAATGTTAATTGTTTTGTTTGTGCTAATATGTGAAAAGTGTGTATTTAATTCAAAATCATGATGCATTTGTTTCCTAAGTATTTGAATGACGTGAATAGCTAATAAAAAAAAAGAATTAAGAAGCCTAAGGTAGGCCTATAGTACTAAGAAAACCCCAGAGTCAAGCGAAACAAAATCTGTTGTAACATACCATACGAAAAACATGTCACATAACCAACTATCACAAAATTCTAAGAGTTACTATAGGATGCTATATGAGAAAACTAGTAAGGCGTGGAAATGGTGGATAGAACAACAATGCCCATTAAGATATAAATGGGTTCCTAAGACAAAAATGAAATGGGTGTCTAAAGTTAGGAATGAAAGTGTGCAAAAGAAAGTTAGATTTTGCCATAGATAATCTTCTAGATAAACTAATGTCTTGAAACTAACAAAAACTTTAGGATCCAATTTGTCATGTATTCTAACGTCTCTACTTCCTCTTCAAATTGTACAACACATCCCAATCAATTGTTGACTTCGGGATGCACAAAGCACAGAACGGGCAATCTATCACTAGCTGTGTAATTTAGTTTGAAAAATATTGGGTACAGTTCGTTTTGCAATGATCAATTTTGCCTCCTAATTTCTTGGTTATGGAGATTTGGTTCAAGGAAATATCATGATCAACAGGGTATATTACGTCGAAGGTCTCAATCACTATCTTTTCTCAGTTGGTTAATTTTGTGATGCGGATTTGGAGGTTGCTTTCCGAAAATCTACGTGTTTTTTCAGAGATCTTCAGGGTAACGATTTACTCACCGGTAATCATGGATCTGATCTCTATACAATTTCTCTTCAAGAAACAACGTCATCAAATCCAATCTGTCTCATGGCTAAAGCCTCACCAACTCAAGCATGGTTATGGCATCAAAGACTTTCTCATCTTAACTTCGACTACATCAACCTGCTTTTAAAGAAGGATGTCGTGATTGGTTTACCTAAGTTGAAATACATACATATTTTAGAAAAAAAAATACAAAAATATAAAATTTCAAAAAGAAAAATACAAAATCAAAAAATTAGAAAATGTTTCACAAAAATATTCTTCTCGAAATGTCTCTTGGAATCGATAACATTTACGTACCTAGAAATGTTGATTAATATCGACATGGGCGTGTAAATGAAGTTTGAACAAGAGTTTCAAATGCTTTTAAAACATGTCCATTTCCTAATTTGTTTTTCTTTTATGACTTGTATTGCCTCAGAATGCCAACTCAGACCCCGAAACGACAAAGGAGAGTGTACGCATAAGTGCGCTTATCCTTAGTGTTAGAAGAGAAGTCTTATAACATTTGGTTTTTCAAAAAGTTGAACACAGTTTTTCAAGAATTTCTTAATGATGATTCAAAATCTTTCAAAATTGCATGTTCAACACTCCATCCCTCATATTGTTTTACAAGATAATTATTCTACATTTGGTGTCATTTTTAAATGAGTCAATGTTTGAGGGGGGGTTTTTCGAAAAATAATGTTTTAATGATTGTTGGATACATCATAACATGACAATTCTTATGTTTTAACACATTATAAAAAGTCTTAATAACAACTACAGAAATAATGATGACTATTAAATACGAAAGTTTTTGATAAGATGAAATAGGGTGGTTGAGCAGTAATTTTTTCCAAGAATTCCTTAAATGACAATTCATAATCTTTCAAAATTGTGTGCTCAACAATGCTAACCCTCAATTTTATATTCATTTTATAACTTGGTATCATCTTTTTTGGTGTCAAACATATGTAAAATCGAGGGGGAGCAATTTCAGTTCCACATAACTCATGCTGTAACAATTTTCTCCCTATAGAATTTTCAAGTCGAATTTTAATCACCTGGTATTTCAAAATCTAAGTGCATTAGTATTAAAATGAAGAGGGAGAAAATGTAATTAATGTATCTAAAAATAATAAGTGATCTAATCGACTCAAAGTGCTTGATACTCTTCGAAAAAGGTTTTATGGTTACGATCTCATACCCAACAACATCTTAATTCATGACGATTCTGAAGTCATAAGGTGGTTAGGTTAGGTATTAGTCCTATGATCCAACCAGAACTGAAGGGATCTACCCAAGGACACTCCATAGTTAGAAATAGCAGTACTTAGGTAAGATTGGAGATGATTGAGTATAAAGGAATAATGCCGACTAAGATTGAGCTAACACTAGAACAATCACAACAAGGTGTTTGTAATGACGTCTTAGTAAGCATTAAAGGGGTTAAAGAATGAAAAAGAAATATAAGGATAAAGGGTGAAAAGAAAGAAGCCCTCCCTACACCTTAGGCAGAAACCGGGTCAATACATAATGTATTGGTTTTTACAAAAGAATTCGATAATGAAGAAAGACGCATGGACCAGTGATTCAATGCAAACTCTTCCAGCCATACAAGTTTTCTCTTACAGAAATTTGTCTCCGTTTGACATGGAGAATACACACGTTATCTATTGGCATCTCACTCCGAGATTGTTGATATTGAATAGGTGGCAGTCTGCTCCAGCCTTCGATTACTAAAACCAAAACGCACTAATCGAGTCTAGAGCCAAGAGATCAATAAATAAATCTCATTAGGACACATTCCATGTCAAACACTTGTTGAACATCAATAAGTTCACAAGCTGTTAACAAGAGTCCTACGCATTATCCTTGTGATTTTGCCAGAACATCCGAGTGATACTTAAGTATTCACCGTAAAGATGGAAATCCTGCTTGAGCCAACATCAAACAAGCTCTTGGTAGGTGACTTGTGCGATTCTATATGAATCAAACTTGTGTCAACTGGAAAGAAACGATGGTGTGATTCAATGTGAATCAAACTTGTTCTAGTAAATGAATTGACGACTCAATCGGTAAGAAAGTAACTAACCGATTCACTCATATCGTGCTGTCTGCTTTGAGACGTTCCGATATTGAGAACAAGCTAGCATGGTGAATCTAATACATCAGTGTTGGAGGATCTTATGCTTAAAAGCTGGAAATCCTGTCAAGGAGATTCTTCAAAATTGAATCTACCTGATCACAGGTTGGTCCTCACGAAACCAAAGGTTAATCTAACCAAATTTGGGTGAATGACAAATCCATATTCGTCCATACACTTTATTGCTAACTGTTTTATTTTAGGATTCATATAAAGATGGAGATGGAGACACCTTATTCCAGCATAGTCCGATTCATTACCACATGCTCATACTCAAGCTACAAAGACATACTATAAGCATCAAGATTCAAGAATCAATAAAGCTCAAGAATTAAATACAAAGACTTTCGCAAACTCTGATATTCAAGATCTTCCCTTAAAGATATCAAGATTATCAAGACAAAGATTGTCAAGGTAAATTGTTAGCAAGCTTTCAAGATGATGCATAGTATGAGCATGTTGGTCAAGACACAAGATCACAAGATAACAAAGATGATAATGACAAACAAGGAAAAGATTTAAAGATCTCGAAATTAAAGATAAAGTCAAAAAGAAAAGGCTCAAGATCAAAGATTACACAGCATGAAGGAACAAGCCTACAACAAAGACAAAGACCAAGATCACAAGAGCTTAACGACAAAAGCAATCTCATTTGATCTCATGAAGGAGTGTCACAATGAACTCACTTCGGGGGAGATTGTTAGCCTCAAAATATTGAGTCAAACAATGAAGTTCGTTTGTTATGAATATTAAGTCTCAGTCTTTATTTATATAATGTTGTAATAGGCTAGAAAGGGTAAACATGCTCGTTTAAGTTAATCTAAATAGGGTCTGTCACGTGCTATGGCTAAAGCCCAAAGAATTCAAGTAATCCCGACCCGGTCATAAAAGCCCATATGCATGAAAGCCACATGGTGCAAGTATAAATACCCCTCTCCAAGTGTGGAGAGGGTGTTGGTCTCATTTGTATTTTGTACAAGTAATTCAACCATCTCTCTTGTTTCTCTCTCTACAATTCTTCTTATCACCTCATCTTATTTTCTTGTTTAATCTAAGTAACCAAATATGATTGTGTAAGTGATTTGTGTGGCTCCGACATAGTGTCTTGACACCCTGCATGATCTGCGTCTGAATATGCTGTTAGAGACATATCGGTATCCTTCGAGTACCAGAGACCCATGTTAATGGTTCCCTTTAGGTATCAAAAGATCCATTTAACTGCATGTAGGTGCTTTTAGTAGGCTTTGCCTTATACTGAGCAGATAAGCAGACTGCATGAATAAAGTCAGGTCTACTTGATGTCAGATACATGAGGGATCCAATCGTGCCATGGTAAAGTGTAGCATCAACTGGTTTCCCCTGTAGATCTTCATCCAGTTTACTCTTTTTCACCATAGGTGTGTCTACAGAATCACTAGTTAGCAAACCATATTTTTTGATAATTTCAGAAGCATATTTAGATTGGTTTAGGAAGATGCATCTGGGACTTTGAGATATTTGTAATCCTAGAAAGAATTACATCTGCCCCATCATTGACATCTTGAACTTAGTGGTCATCAGATTAGCAAACTCATTACACATAGCAGTATTAGTGGATGCAAATATTATATCGTCAACATAAATTTGTACCAGTAATAAGTCATTTCTTGCTTTTTGTGTGAAGAGAGTTGGATCAACTTCACTTTTGGAGAAATATTGTGAAATGAGGAAACTTCATAGCATGCCGTACCATGTACGTGGTGCTTGTTTGAGATCGTAGAGGGCCTTTTTGAGCTTGTACACATGCGATGGGTTTTCCTGATCAACAAATCCTTCTGGTTGAGAAACATAAACCTTTTCTTTGAGCTCTCCATTTAACAAAGCGATTTTGACATCCATTTGAAAGATCATCATATTCTTGTTGGCGACATTTGCTACAAAGATACGGATGGCCTCTATTCTAGCAACCGATGCAAATGATTCCTCGAAATCGATTCCTTCCTCTTGCCTGAATCCTTGAGCAACTATTCTAGCCTTGTTCTTGAGTACCCCGCCAAATTCGTCGGTTTTAACCTTTTAAATCCACTTCAGTTTGATCAACATGATTTTATCTAGACACGGCATCAATTCCTAAACTTTTAGCCTTTCAAATTCATGAATTTCTTCTTGCATTGCATCGATCCATGACGGTTCGTTCATTAATTGTTTGAAGTTCTTGTTTGAAGTTAGGAAGGCATCAAAGTAACACCACATGGCATCCTTCTGTAGTTTCTTTCTAGTAGAGACAGATAGAGAAGGATCACCAATTACATTTGCTATAGGATGATCCTTAGTCCATCTTCCAAGTGATTCGAATGGAGTGTGGGTTGGTCTGACATTAGATAACGATCCTTGAAAAGTAGAGTCTTCATGAAGAGGATCATTATAAAAATATGGTGTTTTTTAGGTATTCTTCAAAACCTGAGACATGAATGGAGAATGTTCTTGATCTTGTTGTGGAATACTTTTGATGGAGCATCTTTGTCAATTTACGTAGACACAAGTGAATCGGCTAAATTAACAGCTCTTAGTGCATAAGCTACTAGAGCTGGAGAGACAACAATTATTGGAGGATTATAGTATTCATCGAACATAGGTTGGAACAAATGGTCCCAATCATCTCTTTTTGGTGGATTGCAAGGTTGTTGAGGAATATGGTTTGAAACGAGTCCTGAATGAGATGTTGTAGGAGTCATAAATTGAAGCTCGGGTCCTGGACCGATTTGTTCAGAAGTCATTGTCGTCAGCTCATCAAAATCGACATGCATAGTTTCAATGATTTTTCAAGTACGTCGGTTGTAGATACAGTAAGCTTTCTTCTTGGGTGCATATCCAATGAAAATGCCTATATGAGCTTTAGCTTGAGGTTTTCCTAAATCCTTACTATTATTTTTTGGATAGCAAAGTGCACCAACGACACAAAGGTAAGATAGATCGGGTTTTCTATCATGTAAGAGCTCATAAGGAGTTTTTCCATGGCGACTTCGTATAATGGATCGGTTTTAGGTGTAACGTGCGGTAACGACTGCCTCGGCCCATAGAATAAAGGAGCTTTTGCCTAAATTAACATTGTTTGAGCGGCTTCAACAAGAGTATGATTTCACCTTTCAACGACACCATTTTGTTGTGAATTTAGCACAACTGATGTTTCATGAGAGATGCTGACACTATCATAATAGTTACGCAGAGTTTGATTGACAAACTCAGTTCCATTAACTGTACAGATGTTCCTGACAGTTGCATTCAATCTAACTTGTATCATTTTCAAAAACTTGATTATAAAATCAGGAGCTTCATCCTTTGATGCTAGAAACTTCACCCATGTGAACTGAGAGTAATCATCCATAATGACGAGGATGTACTTTTTCCCATTTACAATTGCAACACGCACAGGCCCACAAAGATCCATGTGCAGAAGATATAGTTTTCCTGATTGGTGTCTTCAGATTTAGGTTTATGTGTTTGTTTCTTGCTTTTCCCCATTGCACATGCCGAACACAGATGATCTTTTCAAATTTTAATTTGGTAAGACCTCGTACAAGACTATTTTTAGCCAAATGATTAATAGCACCAAAGTTCAAATGTGACAATCGTCGGTGCCATTACCAAGATTTGGTCTTTGAGGCTTTGGACAAGAGACAAATTGGAGAAGACGCCATTATATCCCCAATTGACAATGTATAAAGGTTGGTTTCCCGAGATCCTGAGATTAAATCAACACCTTCCAGATTACGAACAAAACATGTGTGTTTTCTGAAAGCTACTTCAAGATCTGAGTCGCAAAATTGACCAACGGAGAATAGGTTGTGTCCTAGTCCTTCCACATAATAAACCCTTGAAATTGTGGCATTCCCTATCTGATAATCACCATATCCTATAATCTTTGTAATCTGGTCGTTTCCAAACTTAACAGTGCTGAGAAACTTGTGAACAAAATTGGTGAGCTGAGAGCGATCTCCAGTCATATGCTTTGAGCATCCGGAGTCCAAATACCACAAAACAATTTGGACAACCTGAGATTGACAAGAGAAGAAGAAGATTGAGCAACTGAAGTATTGGATCCCTAAGATGTATCGGGTTCTGTTTTGTTAGAAATCATAGATTTTGCAATCTTAGGTTTTCTATTGGAACCAATAGTCTTAGGTACCTTAGGTTCCCTGGTATAAACCTTAGTTTCTACTGGTTTTTGTGCAACTAATTCTAAAGGAATGGGTTCCCTAAGAGGCACTTCATTAGTGGCGGTAATCCTAGTTAAAGGGCATGCAATTCCAACTAAAGTGAAAGTCCTTCCTGTAGGTCTCCAGTTATATTCAATTTTAGTAAACACTTTTCTTGTAGGTTTCCATTCTTCTTTCTTTTTAGCTTTCTTAACAGACTTAGATTTGGAACACACATTCATATCAAAAACAAATTCAAGAAAGCATAATTCATGTCTAGCATCAAACATAGAACTATTACATTTAACGCACATTAGCTCAGAATTTTGTATTTAGTTTGGAATGCTGCACATTTGCATTTCCAGGTTCAGCAAACCATCACGAATTTGTATTTAATTTAGCCTACTAGATATGACAGGTTCAGCAAACCTAACTATTTTCTTTTTGTTGATAGGCGTAACAACAACTAATTTCTCACTAGGTTTGTGAATATTAGGGCAAGTATCTCTAAAGTATTCTAGCAACTCTTGAATTAGCTTAACATACTTACAGGCAGAGTAAAATGCACTATCTAAAGGGTTTAGTGATCTCGCTTGTTCAACTATC
>BQNB010048466.1:0-42549 GCA_026074375.1 Tanacetum coccineum
GTCGCTTGAAAACTGGTTGTTATCCACGATTGTCTCTCGTGTTATTCTCCAACCTTCTTTTGTTTTTAGCACTTCTAGCATATCCCTTCAACTTTTGATCCATTAAATTGTTGGAAATGCGAATTGCATCTTGAAGTTGAGTGGGCTCAGCAGCAATCACATTTCCTTGAATATTGTCAGGCAACCCTCTAACAAACCTCTCAACTTTGTCCTCCTCACTTGGGACCATTCTAGTACACAACAACACCAACTCCTGAAATCTTCTAGTATAAGCAGTCAAGTCATTTCCTTTCACAGCCAAGTTTCATAACTCGGTCTCCATCTTCTGGACATCGTTTCTTAGACAGTACACTTCTGTCATCAACTTCATAAGTTCTGCCCAACTCATGGCATAGGCGGCCTCAATCTCAATCATTTTCTTGTGGGAGTTCCACCAAGTCAATGCACTGTTCAGAAGCGTGCATGAAGCATACTTCACTTGGTACTTCTCTGGATAGTTGCTAATGTGGAATACCGTCTCCATCTTCTCAAACCAACGAGTTAACCCAACAACTCCTTCAGTTCCATTAAAGTTAAGTGGCTGACACTTCAGGAAGTCTTGATATGTGCACTCTCTAGCAGGCATAAATCCTCTGAAGTTATAGCCATATTCTCCTCCGTTTCCATTACCATTTCCATTTCCTCTATTTCCATTTCCTCCATTTCCTCCATTTTCATTTCTTCCATTTCCATTTCTTCTATTTCCATTTCCTCCATTTCCATTTCCTCCATTTCCATTTCCTCTATTTCCATTTACTTCTTGTTCACCCTCATCTCCCATAAGGGGTCCAAGGTTTCTAACAGCGTCGCGCACTCTCAATGCTTCTGCCATCCAGCGATCGCTTTGCTCGTTGATTCCCTCACGTGTCCTTGACGCTCCAGATCGTGTGTTAGGCATGGTCCTATAATATAACAATACACAACACGATGAAATTTCATGGTGATATGAGATTGTTAATAGGGTTCAAAAATAAAATAACAAGTTTTATTATACAGAAATACAAAATCATAATATCTTCATGATAATGCCACGATTTAGTAATAATGCAATATGCAATAAGCAATAGAAAATATCATTAAGTTAAAATATCAAACATAGAATGGTAACACTTGATTTCATATCATCAATACTAAATGTTATAACATCGTTCCAAAATATAGGATTTACAAATCCCTAACAATTAGCTAATATTAGGCGTTACGAGTCAATACTAGGATAATCGCGAAGCAATCTAAGAACGGTAACCTAAATGCCTCCTGGCGCAAGCCTCAAGCCTAGCAATCCTCATACGATCATAAAATCTAAAATGTCGAATCAGTCTCAACTCCCTCTGCACACGCAACTCCCTACGCCGAAATCGGGTAACTCTCTGACTCTCAACATCCACAATATCTCTAAGTCTCCTATTATCCCGCTCCAGCTCCGGAATCCTCTCCAACATATCAGCACTTTGCTGTCCTGTCGCTACTATCCTGTGTCCCTGATCCCTCTGGACACTCTCAATAACCTGAATACGATGAACCAGAATCTCCTTGGTATGATCATGAAACCTCTGAACCAAATCTCCTAAAGTCTCATACGTAACCTCTACAGCTCCCTCCTGAGCAGGCTCAGGAATATCATCAGCTACCACTGGGTGAGTAACTCTATCCACTCTAACCTCAAATGGGCTTCTCATACCCGTCTTAATCTCCTCTCGATCAATAACCTCAACTACAACTCTAGCATCAATCCCTCTATCTCTAAGAGCATCCGCATAAGCGAAACACTCGTCAATCTCTGCTTGAGTCTCGAGGTCAATATCAATCCCGTCACTCCTCTTAACATCAACATCCATCTTTGAATCAGTCCCTCTAGACCTAGACGGTTCAGAACTCTCATCCTCAAAGTCAACTCCTAATCTGACCTTTCTAGGTACATACGGCTCAAAACTATCCTCTGAACAACCCTCTAAATCCGTCACTGACTCAGATCTCCTAATCCTCTTAGGTGATGGTAAAAGATCAGCATGTGCATAAGACAATGCTCCAAGGGTAGGTGAAGATAACGGCACAGATGCAACATGTGATCTACTCCTCTTGCGACAAGGACTCGCAGAAGAAGAATCATGAGATGGTCTCTCGAAATCAGTAGATGAACGGTGAATACTCGGTACCAAAGAACATAAATGATGGTTAGGTCACATACCCGATGGTGATACTGGTAATGAATGATCAAAAGATGAACGACTTGATGCAGAATCAGATAAAGCATCAGTAGAAGAATCTGATGACGTCTCTGATGATGAACTCGATGATGAATCATCCAAAGAAAAATGATTTGAAGAAGAATAGTCAACTGAATGTCTCACAGCAAGACGATGAGTAGGCAGTGGTCCAACCCTCTTCCTCGCGGTCATCATGTGTACCGGCCTATTGGGATGGTAGCGGTACGGTCGAGCATGGGGAATAGGCTGTCTCGGTGCAAGAATCATAACTCGACGTCGAAGTGCACCAGATGCTGTAGGCGACCTCTGAGTAGAAAAGGTAGTCTTAGTGAATGGTGTGCCATGGGTAGGTGATGGTGGTGTATCAGGTATATCACTATCTGAAGAATCATCGATCGATGAAAGAAATGGTGAAGTAGCTGGTAGTGGTTGTATGTGATCAGATGACGGGTCCTCAGATGGGTCAAACTCCATATCAGATGCGGGTGAATAATCAGGTGATGCGGGTGTATAATCTGGTGATGGTGGTATAGTAGGTGAAATAGTAGGTATCGATGTGGTATCAATATGGGTAGTGGGTGAAGTCATAGAAAGTGTAGTGTCAGGAATAGTGGTAGGGATAGTACCAAACAAGATAACTCATCCAGTAGGTGTCCCCACGCTATCCTCTGATGAGTCCAAAGAAACTGAGATAATAGAAATAGCGATGACATGCACAAGCAAAAGTTTATATAAATATCCTTTATACCAACCATGCATGATGCAGGAAAGAATGAACAAATGGGCAAATGAACGAATGAATGAATGGGTAATGAATAAACCATCTGATGAAGTACCGTGAAAAGAATGAAATATAATTATAGCAATATTAGTTATACTCAGTATTTAATTACATAGTATTAAATTATGTATACGTACTATGTAAAATTATGTATACATTCTCTATAACCTTGGCTCTGATACCAATCTGTCACACCCCCAAATAAGGTCCTGTCCGATTTAGTGTCCGGGGGCGTGACGTTCATCGAATATCTCAAGTACAAAGCATAAAGAACGACCTCTAAGGGTACGTTTTAAAAATAAACACCGTTGCATAAATTTAAAATAATAATAAGTTTACATTATTCAAATTTAAAAGATTCAAAAGAAAACATGCGGAAGCTTAAATGAGTTCAACAACGGTATTTAAGATAATCATGGATAAAGTCTGGAAAACTGGTTCGGGCAAATAGACTTCATATAGTTCAAGCAACGACATCCATGCTAAGCACCTGAGAAAAACATGCTTAAAACGTCAACATAAAGTTGGTGAATTCATAGGTTTTGTTCAAATGTAAGTATTGTGGACCACAAGATTATCAAAACGTATGCGACAGTTATAGGAGATACAACTTCACATAAAGAGGCATTTACGTTGCACTAAGCTCATGACACCGAAGCTAATACTAAAGGATAGCATGTACAGTGCTATAAAAGCTTGCCCTACAGGTGTCCGACCAAAGACCACCTAACTAGTTTCGACATGACATATATCCGTTAGTTCTTGGAAATCTCGAACTAGTAAGTGCTTCTTACCCGGATAGGGATAATTAGTCCCAATAGATCTATTTATTCACTCGCGCTCCCTTAACCGGTCATCCGGTCAAGAATTTAACAGTTCATGATAATTCGGGCAATAATGGTCTAAAGGCTACTTAGGCAACACGTAAACGAGGAATTTCTCACGTATAGTACTTGTGTCTAGTTTTAAAAACAAGCAATGTTTCTTACCCAAAGTTATAAAACAATTATTCATAACAAGTAAAGGTGGGGCTATGAACTCACCTTGATTGGTGAATCGAAGAAGAATAGTCTAGAATAAAATCACACGATAACGAACGACGATTCACAAAGACAACCTATGAAATAAAGGTTTGGTTTAATATCGGAGTAGTGAAGAATTATGGATAATGCATAAGCATATACTAGTGTACTTTTATTAATATATTTACAAAAATTAACGCTTGTGATCGTATAGTAATTAAAATGTTTTCGTAAGTAAAAAGAGTAAATAATAGTATGTATATTAATATTATATACATATAAATGTTTAAGAAAAATATATTATATATATATTTTTAAATATATATATATATACGGTTCGTCACTTTATTAAATTCCCATATCTAGTTTTATCATGTGCGTTTTCTAGTATTTTCTAAGTATAACAATTTATAAAAATTTAGGCATGACTCGTTCGTGTTTACACGTTTTCCAAAGTCGTAGACTTTATTTAAAACCACTTTCAATTTACTTTCAATCCACTTTTCACAATTACAAACTATACATCATAAAATCTATTATTATTCGCAACGTCCAACGTTTAAAATGAGTTAAACGTATATCGTCTAAGTCGTACACTATTAAATAAGCTATTTACGAACTTATTCAATAAGGTACACCGTAGCTTTATGCCTTGGTGTATTGTATTTATGTTGGGCCTTGGCCCGTTAAGTCCAAAAATGTAGTTTTACTTATCCATATAGTCCGATAGGCAAAACATTAAATAATAAACACGCGACTTAATAATAAGCTATTAATAAGCTCACAATAAGCCACATTAAAATAAGCCGACCACATAAGCTTGAAAATAAGCTCATGGTGTTGGGCCTTGTATGTGGGACGCGGCTATAAGCCCAATAAGCTATATTCGGGCTTATTTATTAAGCCGAATAAGTTTACCATTTGTCCTTACAAAATAAGCTAGAAAATAAGCTAACAAAATATAAGTCGAAACATAATAAGCTAAATAAATATTTCTTCTTCTTTTTCTAGTTTGGGCCGAACCAAAATATAAGCCCAATAAGCTCAAAATAATTAAAATAAGCTTTTCAAAAGCTTATTATATAAGCCGAATGAAAATAAGCACAAAATAAGCTTAATAAATTTAAGTTACACGAAACAAGCTTGAACAAATATTTCCTTGTGTTTTCTATTTTAGGTCGCAACATATATAAGTCACATAAGCTTAAAAATAATCAAATAAGCTTTCCTATTAGCTTATTATATAAGCCGAATTCAAATAAGCTATAATATACTATTTTGATTAGATGAAAATAACCACGATCACAAAACTATACTTTCCTTATATTTTCTTTTATTATTTTCAAACCATAAGCATAACCTTTTAAGGTTTATGTAGTTTTAAAATCTTGTTTTCACAAAATAAGTTGTACAACTAGCATGTATGCATCAAGATGATAAGGAAAGTACAAGTTATTTAAGAATTTGAAGACTTACAAAGTTTGAAGGTTTTTAGAAGGAAGAATGAGATTAGAACAACCCAAATGTTGTTTAACAAATACCCGAATGATACAAATGATCAAACCTTCAACAAATCTTCAAGAGTTTTTGATCAAAGATGAAAAGTTTATGGATTTGTATTTATGTGTGTGTTTTTCGTGGACTAGGGGAAACAAGAGAGCAAAGAAAACTCAATGTGAAGTGTGTGTGTATTATGAATGAGAAAATGAGAAGCAAATGGTTTATAATAACAAGTTTACTTCACACACTAAGTGTGTGTTAGTGTGTGTGCCGTGGGAATGGGACAAAGGAAGAGAGGGGACCAATTTGATCCACCAATTAGAATTAAGCTAGGACAAAACATGTGATAAGGACTTGTCTTATTGCAATTTGAATTCAAACTTGGTCTCCAAGGGTTATTAAGGTTGTTTGGACGCATGCATGCATGAGGAGGGGACCAAAAATGAATTTTTAATATTATATGATGCTAGTGCTTCATTATTTGATTTAATTTCTAAGCCTTCCATGCATATGCTCATTTTCAAACGAAACACGGTTTACGCAAGTAACGAAACGAATAACGGTATCTCCGAAAATTATGAAATTTTAAATATTGCCCTAAAACATAAAAATGTGGCTATTGCCAAAATACTATAACGTTTGGTATCCCGGTGACGATTCTCATATAATAATAGAACAACTTCCCGGTTAATCGCAAAAGCTAAACGAAACTTTAAAAATTCAAATTACTAAACAAAAACGGCTAAGTTACTGGATGGAAATTCTCAGGGTGTCACATTCTTTCCCCGTTAAAGAAGCTTTGTCCTCAAATCTTAGGACGTAGTTTCTGCCACGGGCGCAGAATTCAGGAAAAGATGCGGGTACTTCTTTTACATTTGATCCTTACGCTCCTAAGTAAACTCAGGACCTCTCCTCGAGTTCCAGCGTACCTTCACAATCAGAATACGGCTCTGCTTCAGATTCTTGACCTCACGGTCTATAATTTTGAAAGGTTCTTCGATGAAGTGTAGTTTGTCATCAACTTGGATCTCATCCAACGGTATAGCAAGCGGTTCATCAGCCATACATTTCTTTAATTTTGAGACGTGAAATGTACTATGAACTCTACTCAACTGCTCTAGGAGTTCAAGTAGATAGGCAACGGTTCCTACTTTAGCAATGATCCTAAAAGGTCCTATATAGCGAGGGTTTAGCTTTCCCCGCTGGCTGAAACGTATCACCCCTTTTCATGGTGACACTTTTAGCATGACCTTATCTCCTACTTGAAACTCAAGGGGTTTCCTTCTCACATCGGCATAACTCTTTTGACAATCACGGGCAGCTTGAATACGGCTCTTGATTTGAACTATTTTCTCAGTTGTCTCGTGGATGATCTTTGGGCTAGTGAGCTGACTATCTCCAACTTTAGCCCAGCAGATAGGTGATCGACACTTGCGCCCATACAACACCTCAAACGGAGCAGCCTTAATGCTAGTATTGTAACTGTTGTTATATGAAAATTCTACCAACGACAAGTGTCTATCCCAACCTTTTCCAAAGTCGAGTACACATGCACGTAACATGTCCTTTAAAGTCTGAATGGTTCTCTCACTCTAACCATCGGTCTCTAAATGGTAAGCTGTACTCATATCTAATCGAGTACCTAATGCCTTATTAAGGGACTTCCAAAAATGTGACGTAAATCTCCCATCACCATCAGAGATGATCGAAACTGGCACTCTATGCTTGGAGAATACTTCCTTGAAGTATTGTCTCATCAAATTATCTAACGTGTCATCTTCTCACATAGGCAAGAAATGAGCAGACTTAGTGAGACGATCAACGATTACCCAAATCACGTCTTGACCAATTGCCGTATTTGGCAATTTAGTCACAAAGTCCATTGTTATATTCTCCCATTTCTATTGTGGGATCTTTGGTTGAACCAACAAACCAGATGGTTTTTGATACTCTATCTTAACCTTAGCACACGTTAAACATTTGCTAATATAGGTGGCAATTTTTGCTTTCATGTTGGGCCACCAATACAACTTCTTCAAGTCTTGGTACATTTTATCCGATCCAGGGTGGATGGAATACTTTGACTTATGAGACTCATGCATAATCAAAGCTCTCAGATCACCAAAACAGGGAATCCAACTCTGATTGTTCAAACATAGCGTTCCGTCAGCCCGTGGTTCTAGCTTGTTAATCATACCATGCAGATCTTCGTTAATGAAGTTCTCTTCTTTTATGGCTTTCGATTGCGCACTCAAAATCTGCTTAGGAAGGTTCAAACTAATAGTCATAACTAAGGCTCAAACTTGTAGTGGCTTAATTCTCTCCTTTCGACTTAGGGCATCTGCCACCACGTTCGCCTTTTCTAGATGATATCGAATCTCACAGTTGTAGTCGCTTAACAACTCTAACCACCGTCGTTGTCTCATGTTCAACTCTTTCTGATTGAGAATGTGCTGCAAACTCTTGTGATCAGTGAAAATGATGCACTTTGTACCATACAGATAGTGTCTTCACATCTTCAAGGCAAACACTACTGCACCAAGCTCTAGGTCGTGTGTGGTATAGTTCTTCTCATGAACCTTAAGTTGGTGGGATGCGTAAGCTATAACCTTCTCCTTTTGCATCAAAACCGCGCCCAACCCTTTATGCGAGGCATCGCAATATACCACAAAGTTCTCACTTCCCTCTAGTAAAGCCAATATCGGCGCACTACACAATTTCTGCTTCAACAACTGAAACGCAGCTTTTGCCTTTTCTCCCCAATCAAACTTCACGCTCTTCTGAGTCAATTTCATCATAGGCCTAGCGATCTTTGAGAAACCTTTGATAAATCGTCGGTAGTAACCAGCCAAACCTAAAAATTGACGAATTTCGGTTGGTGTCTTGGGTGACGCCCAATCCTTGATTGACTCAATCTTAGCGGGATCAACATGAATGCCTTCATTATCAATCACGTGTCCGAGAAATTTTACCTTTGAAAGCCAAAAATCACACTTTGAGAACTTGGCGTACAACTCCTCCTCTTTAAGTAACCTCAGAATCAATTTAAGGTGCCCTTCATGTTCTTTTCTGCTCTTGGAGTAGATCAAAATATCATCGATGAATACTTTTTCCAATCCCTTATACGATTTCTCGCCTTTATAACAAGAATTTTACAATCCCGATTGAGAAGCCGAGACGATATAAGGGGAACTCCAAGATACTTTACCGGGAGAGTACCTTCCGAAAAAGGCATAACATTAAGAATAACACTCTTAACATGGTTAATTACGTTGCAAAAGTACACCGTGCTCTTTGGAATGCTTGGCACCCGCCCCGACACGAGTTTAAACTCATTTAGAGAATCCATGACAACCTTGGCTGACTCGACATCACCACGTGCAAAAATGAATAGGTCATCGGCAAAACATACGTTTATAATTCGAAGTTCCTCACAATGCTTATGAAACCTAAATGAATCAGATAATCGCACTCTCCTTTGCAAAATCAAAGTCAAAACTTCCATTACAAGCGTGAATAAATATGGTGAGAGAGGATCACCTTGACGTAAGCCCCGCTTGCCTTTAAAATACCCATGGATATCACCATTGATGCATATCGAATATGATGGGGATTTCACACAGGCCATGACCTAATTAATCATAGTTTGATGAAAACCAAAACATTTATGAACAAACCCCAAAAATCTCCAATTCACCATGTCGTAGGCCTTTTGAATGTCAACCTTGAAGGCACACCTAGGCGGACCTCTATCACGATGATAATTGTGCATAAGCTCCTGTGTAATGAGAATGTTATCCGATATGCGTCTACCAGGTACAAACGCGGATTGATTTTCACTCACCACTTCTTTAATTCCCGCAATAATCCGGTTAGTAAGAATCTTACTAATACACTTATAAATCACGTTGCAACATGAAATTGGACGATAGTCGCTAACATTTATATGGGTTGTTACCTTTGTAATAAGAGCGAGAAATGTATGGTTTACTTCCTTTAGAAGCTTACCATTGACAAAGAAATCATGAACAGCCCTACATACGTCTTGTCCCACAACATCCCATCCTTTCTTAAAGAAAGCCGATGTATACCCATCCAGACCCGGGGCGTCGATTTATGATTAATAACGATAAATGTGTCGGGTTTTAATAAAATCGAGTTTTATAATATTAATATATATTTTTATAATTTATATAAAACTATTATATTTTATATTTTTAAGTTTGCAAAATTGGCAATATATACCCTTGGTTTATAAACTTTTACAACTTTAGTCCTTTATATATAAAGTATATATAGTTTAAACCTTTAACTTTGAAACTTGGCAAAATAGGTCCTTATAGTTATAACTTTAGAATAATGACATTTTCAGCCCCTTTAGTTATAAATTTCAGAAAGTTACGATATATACCCCTATGCATGGAAATATTTGCAAAACAAGTCCAAAAAGCCATGCAAGCTTATTTTAAGATTCCAAATGATATTTGCAGGTTATAGCTTATTAGAATAAGCTAAAATAAGATGTTCTAACATAACAAAAGTTTAGAAAAATGATTCGTTAGCTAGAAAATCAAAACGGGTCGTTTTTAGGGTTTTAATAAAAAAACACATAGGTTTGAGGATCCAAAGCTTCAAACAAGGGTTCATATATGATCTTAAGAGTATTATGAACATTCTAATACAGATTATAAGTTTATGGAACAAGATCTTAGGCTTACTTGAGCTAAAATGGGTCGAAATGAGGTTTTCAGGTTCGTACGCCTAGAAATGGCTTCAAGACTTCGTTCTCTTGGTTCTTGACTTCACTCCTGGTCTTGGGGACTTCAATTGATCCTTCTTGGTCTAAGTTAAGACTCCATTTGAGAGTGTATGAGTTTTTGAGATGTGGTTTGAATGTGTTGGGCTGTTCGGCTATTTATAGCCTTAAAAACCCTTAGTGGCCAAGCTAGGAGAAGTAAGGACCAAGGATTAATGTAGAGTGATGACTAATGAAGGAATAGGATGAGTATGAGGGGCTAGGATGGTAGGATTGAATGGTGGAAGGGTTTTGAGGGGTTTATGTGGCCGTGGCTAGAGATGGGTGACAAGGAGGTGACTTTTGCAACTTGGTGAGCAAGGTGGTGATGGAGGTGCTTGTAAGCTACTTGGGTGGCTGCTTGGTGATGTCATAGAGGTGCTTGAGGTGCTTGATTGCTTAAAAATGGGTAAAAATGAAGAAAAAGGTTGTCGGGTTTGGTTTAGGGTTTCGAGTTAGGATTTTTGGTTTTAATTCAAGTTAGGGTTAGGGTTTAAGATGGTTTAGAGTTTATGATTAGTGTTAGGATTGAGATTAGGGTTTAGGATTAAGGTTTAGGGCTTAGTTTTAGGTTTAGGGTTTTGATCTAGAAATCACACTTGGAGAGTTTGGCATGCAATTCCTCCTTTCTGAGTAATTCCAAAGTTATTCTCATATGTTCTGCGTGTTCTTCTTTGTTACGAGAGTAAATAAGAATATCATCGATGAACACTATTACAAATTTGTCCAAGTATTGTTTACACACACGTTTCATAAGATCCATGAATACAGCAGGCACGTTAGTTAAACCAAATGGCATCACTTGAAATTCATAGTGTCCGTATCTTGTTCTAAAAGTAGTCTTGGGAATATCTTCATCCCTTACTGTTAGTTGATGATAACCTAATCTTAAGTCGATTTTTGAGTAAACACTCGATCCTTGAAGTTGGTATAATAAGTCATTGATCCCGGTAATCGATACACATTCTGAAAGATTCATCTTTTTTTAACAAATAAGACAAGAGCTCTCTAAGGCGAAGTACTTGGTTGGATAAAACCTCAGTCTGCTAACTCTTAAAGTTGGTTTGATAGTTCCTGCATTTCTGAAGGAGCTAATCTGTAAGGTGCTCGGGCTACAGGTGCCGCTCCTGGAATTAAATTGATTTGAAATTCTACTTGGTGAATGGGAGGAAGGCCAAGTAGATTTTCAGGAAAAAATTCTTAACTACTAGTATGTCTTCTAGTCGTTTTTTGTATTACTTCTTTTCCATTACTTGAGCTATGAAAACTTGACCTCCCCTAGATATATACCTTTGGGTTTTATAAAGGATATGAGGTTTAGTCGAGTTTTACTTTGATTACCTCGGATGATTAAAGTTTTACCATCGATTGGGATGTGGACGACTTTCTCGTCACACAATTTCTCGTCACAGTATGATCCTAGCATGATACTTTGGATTAACTCAAATCACTATATCCAATGGACGCGACGTCAAAACTACCGAGTTTGATTGGCATAAGATCAATTTCGAAAGGTTGGTTTAACAAAGTCAGAGTTGCACCCTGAATAACAGTGTTTGTTCTTACTAGGTTTCCGTCAGCCTTTTTGATATTGTAAAATGGTATCTCTATTGTAATGGTAAGAATATTTAGCATAGAGGCAAGAGAGACGGATACAGAAGCTTTTTATTGGCTTCAGAATCAAAATAATACTCTCTTGCTAGTTGTTGGGTTGAAGGTATAGCAGTACCCGTGCTACGTTCGGGTTTTGTGACATTCCTATCCCTTAGCATGTAGGCTCTTCCTTGGGCGTTGTTGTTGGTGGTCTTCGGCCATGATTTGCCTATTTTCCCTCTTTCTCCACAGGCATGGCAAGTAATGTCTGGGTAGCAGATTTACTCAGTGGCTGGCCCTTTGTTTTTTGCAGTTCCCTTCGTCAGATGGCCCCCACCTGTTGCACATATTACAGCACTTAACAGTTTGCAAGGTCTGTGTAATGCATAGTGCATTTCTTACTCAAGGGGACGGTTTCCAAATATCTATTTTTTTTAGTTGGGATGGTAGCAGATAAGCCCTGAAGGTTTCATGTCTTCTGTTCTATTGTGGTTGGTGATTATTGTAATGGTTATTAGTATTGATGTTACGATAGTTGTTGTTGAAAGTTCTTCTGTCATCAAACTTTTGTTTGTGATCACTTGATACTTGCACTGGAGTGTGCTTTGTTACCTGATCCATTAGCCTCTGGGCTATGTTAATGGCTTCCTCTAGAGTTTGAGGTTTAGAGGCGGTAACATTCCTTCAATATTCGAGCAATCCCCGATGAAAACTTCTATTATTTTCTTAGGAATCTGGCAATAGTGGGACACTATGGTGCCATTTCCTGGAATCTTCTTCAAATACGTCTTGCGATTCATTCCCCTTCACTGTCAGTTGGTAAAATTCGTCTTCCATCTTTGGACTTCTGTTCGGGGAACAGTATTAGTATGTTCTTTATCAAAAGCTTCTTGAATTCAACCCAGGTAATCTTGTAAGCTTCTTCTATCCCAATAGGTTGGGCAAAAGAATTCCACCAAGATAGAGCTTCTTCAGTTAAAGTACCAGTAGCAAACTTCACTTGCGGTTCTTCGGTTCTATTGCTAAGGGATATACTGATTTCTGTTACTTGTTTATACCAGTGGATGAGTACGATAGCAGCCTTCCGTTACCTTTGGAAGTTGATAGGTTGGCAGAGCATGAACTCTTTGTTTGCTCTATCTATTGTCTTGCCATAGGAGCTTCTGTTGGTCTGGTGGTATTATCAGTATTTGCCATGTTAGTGGCTTGTGCTTCCAGAGCTGCGGTAACACTATCAGCAACTAGTTTTCTGATGGCAGCCTGATTCATGGCTGGTGCTTTAGATGTTGACGTCCTTTTGGGAGTCTTTCTATCAACATAAGACAACACGTAATAAGAATGATATCACAACTCTTAAAATGATTAAAGTTCAAAAATAAACATTGTCACAATAGTGATATCATAGATAATTCATATCAAATAAGTATCTATGATTTATTCAGAATCATGGTATGATTTCTTAATGATTAGGAGACCGGAGATGATGATATAAGAGAAGTGGTTGAAGGATGTATATACGGTGTTATGAAACACAAGGTTTAACGGGATTGCCATAATTTATCATGAACAACTTGCTTTGTACTGTACATAGTCAAAATTTTAACTAGTGTTGTTATTTATACACACTCCCGTGGCTAGGTTTATCAAAAGCTGTATAAACTAGTATCTAAATCTAGTAGTTCAGAGGGTCCTTTCTGGCTGTTCGTGAGTTCCATACATTGCATTCAGAAGTCTTTCCTGTATGCTTGGTGAAGGGGACTTGGATTTTTCGATGATTTGTTCTAGTATTGCAATCTTTTTTTTAAAGCGAGCTAGAGCAATCTTGTTGTTATTTCCCATTTGCTTTCTTTGAAGTTTGGCAATTTGAGCATGAGCCTTTTGGAGTTCAGCTTCCAGATTGTCGAAATCTTGTTGTATAATCACCCGACCTTTTTTGAGACCTTCTATTTTTGTGCTTTCTATGTTGCTCAATAGCAGACTCGGAGAGAGAGTTCATCCAGGGTGATTCAGAATTTCCTTAATTTGCTCCTCGTGATGTTCCAGACTTGTCTTACGAGAGCTTTCTACCATCTCAAATTTTTGAGGTAGGGCAGAAGTAGAGGAGAATGATTGGTTATGGCCTTATTTCTTAGGTGACAATAATTCCTCCGGAAGAAAGAATTCTTGAGGATTAAACATTGGAGATAGCATTGTAGATGGAGGCACAATAGTTGGTGGTGGAATAGGTGATTCTTTAGCATAGTATGCATGCATGACCTTCATATAGGGGTCATCATGAAAAAGTGAAAGAGTTGGTGAAACTATTGGAACTACACCAAATGAGTTATTTGAAGAGCTAGAATAAGTTTTTCTTGGTGATGAAGCTGCGGACATAGTCGGGGAAGCCTGGGATATAGTGCTGGCAAGTTATGAGGATAAAAAATCCTCAATATCGGAGTATGGGATGGTTTGGAGAAGAAATCACTTTGTTAACAGAAACCTGTGGTGAATAACAATCGTTATTTATTTTATAGGATATGTAGTTATGTATTTTTACGATTATTTCTAAAAATGGCACGGAGGACTTTTTGGATTGGAAACAGAAAAAAGTTAGTTATAGTTATAGGTATTTCCTTGTTTCTCTATAACCGTGGCTCCTTGATACCAATCAATAAACACCCCCATTTTTGACTTTGATAGCAAGTTTGAAGTTAATCTGGGGTATTATTTCATTTGGTACAACTCAATCATAATAATAGATAAGGGATCAAAGAGACGCTTTAAAAGATAAGTTATCATTCATTATTTCATCAGAGTTTTTACAAATTAAGAGGGTCCCAAAATCTACATGAAAACGATTAAAAGTTTGACGATAACAGTTTTAGCCATCTTTAAGTCCGTGCCACTCCGTGCTATAAGATGTTCAGTTACCTGAGATAAACATGCTAAAAAGGTCAACACAATGGTTGAGTGAAATTCATAGGTTTATAATAAATAGTGTGAATACAAGTCATCTTAAGAGTGGGTTACGTTGTTATACGCCCATAGGTGTAATAATTGCAATGAATACAATTATTATGGAAAACAATATTATTGCGTCTAAGCTCATGACACTCAAACTGACTAGTGTATATATTAATAATGACATATATATAAAGATAATGGACCCCATGTAGGTAATTGTCATATACCTATGAGTTTCAAATATAGTGCGTTTGGTTACCTATCCGGCTAACACAAACGGGATTCGTCAATCCCAATAGGCCTATTCACAATATTCACATTCACTCGTAAGTGATTAATGGTCCATGATGGTGGGGGTCTTTTGGCATAAAGGGACTTAGACAACAGATGCAATAATATATCAGGATAGCATACATTTAGAAAACACTTGTATTCATGGTTTATAGCATGTATCCCCCTCACGGGTTTATGAAATAGAAGATTTAAAAGTGAGGCTATGAACTCACCTTAACAGTATAGGGAAATCTGATTGATGGCAAAAGTATATCAAGTGAAAGTAACGGCTTTGTCACGCAACCTGGGGTGATATGTCAAGTCTTAGTGTGATGGTTTATGTTTCAAAACTTCATGATGTTTAACGTATATCTTTGATTTATTGATTTATGAAAATATTATATCATTGTTTGGGCCATCATAATTCAGAAGTCAATACGTTTGAGGAGCCAGGACACTTTAAATCATAAATCCAGCAAACTCGTCAAAACGTATACCCAAATGAAATCCCTTATATGAAGCTCCCTAGTAACGTGATACGATAAGATTTTAAGTTTCTTCAAAAGTTAGTCGATGATAAATTATGTTAAATATATAACGAAATAATGCGTCGATTTATGATTAATAACGATAAATGTGTTGGGTTTTAATACAATCGAGTTGTATAATATTAATATATACTTTTATAATTTATATAAAAATACTATATTTTATATTTTTAATTTGCAAAATTGGCAATATATACCTTCGGTTTATAAACTTTTACAACTTTAGTCCTTTATATATAAAGTATATATAATTTAAACCTTTAACTTTAAAACTTGGCAAAATAGGTCCTTATAGTTATAACTTTAGAAAAATGACATTTTCAGCCCCTTTAGTTATAAATTTCAGAAAGTTACAATATATACCCCTATGCATGGAAATATTTGCAAAACAAGTCCAAAAAGCCATGCAAGCTTATTTTAGGATTCCAAATGATATTTTCAGGTTATAGCTTATTATAATAAGATAAAATAAGATGTTCTAACGTAACAAAAGTTTAGAAAAATGATTCGTTAGCTAGAAAATCAAAACGGGTCGTTTTTAGGGTTTTAATAAAAAACACATGGGTTTGAGGATTCAAAGCTTCAAACAAGAGTTCATATATGATCTTAAGAGTATTATAAACATTCTAATACATATTATAAGTTTATGGAACAAGATCTTAGGCTTACTTGAGCTAAAATGGGTCGAAATAGGGTTTTCGGGTTCGTACGCCTAGAAATAGCTTCAAGACTTCGTTCTCTTAGTTCTTGGCTTCACTCCTTTTCTTGGGGACTTCAATTGATCCTTCTTGGTCTGAGTTAAGACTCCATTTGAGAGTGTATGATTCTTTAAGATGTGGTTTGAAGGTGTTGGGATGTTCGGCTATTTATAGCCTTGAAAACCCTTGGTGGCCAAGCTAGGAGATGTAAGGACCAAGGATTAATGTAGAGTGATGACTAATGAAGGAATATGATGAGTATGAGGGGCTAGGATGGTAGGATTGAATGGTGGAAGGGTTTTGGGGGGTTTATGTGGTCGTGGCTAGAGATGGGTGACAAGGAGGTGACTTTTGCAACTTGGTGAGCAAGGTGGTGATGGAGGTGCTTGTAAGCTACTTAGGTGGCTGCTTGGTGATGTCATAGAGGTGCTTGGTTGCTTAAAAATGGGTAAAAATAAAGAAAAAGGTTGCCGGGTTTGGTTTAGGGTTTCGGCTTAGGATTTTTGGTTTTAATTCGAGTTAGGGTTAGGATTTAAGATAGTTTAGAGTTTAGGATTAGTGTTAGGATTGAGATTAGGGTTTAGGATTAAGGTTTAGGGCTTAGTTTTAGGTTTAGGGTTTAGTTTTTGGTTGAAGTTGATATTGGTTTTTAAGGTTCTCGTTTTTGGGTTTAGGGTTTTAGAATTATGGGTTTAGGTGGATATTAGGTTTAGGTTTAAGCTTTAAAAGTTATGCATTAAGTGCTTGTACCTTGTACTAAAGTGATGGTAAAGTTTAAACATGATTTAGGAGCTTAAATGACCTAATTAGGTTTTTAGGCATTATTGACTTGTACATTGTGTTTTAGAAAGTTGTAACTTGATTTAGGAGGGAAAAGATATTCAAATGTGGTGTGTTGATACTTGTAAACATGCTTTAAAGGCTTGTACATTCATTTTATATGTATACATTACATATAATTAGGGTTTTGATGTAAACGTTAACGTTTAATGCTTGTTTTGAAATAACGTTTTGAAAAGTACGTTAAATGGATAATGTACTTGGTAAAAATGATATTATGATATAGACTTGACATATTAGGATGTTTACATGATATAAACATAGATAGAGATGGCATTGGTAGAGGTTGCGTGAGCTCGTTTACTTTAGAGATGCAAGTTACGTTGCATAATGAGATAAAGCAAAATTTTCCCTGTAAAAAGGTGGTATATATAGATATTACAGTGCATCTAATTTAATAGATGGATATTACATTGATGAAAATTGCGGGTTGTTATATATGATGCTAGTGCTCTTTATTTGATTTAATTTCTAAGCCTTCCATGCATATTTTTTTTGGGTAAAAGGGACTCAACCCCGGTAAAATATATTACACCAAAAAAGCGTTGAAGTACAATGGATATAGGTGAAATCCTATATCACAGCCCGTTACATGGGCAACACACATGCACTACATAGTGCAACAATCATGCACACAACTGTGCGATAACTAACATAAGAATGACAAAACCACTCTTATGACTACCATACTAAATTGAAAGAAATAACAAGCAAACTATAAGATCAGAATGATGCTCGTGCTTCCAACTTAGACCTTAATGGATGCTCTAGATCTCGAGATCATACAAAGCTCCAACTTCTAAGATTGACACCACCTATAGCAGCTTGACGACACAATATCACCAAAACCTCCAAGGTAATTTCAATCAAAACCAATGCAACGTAGTGCTATTAGAGAAAGCCCCTACAATCGCAAACAAGGGACACTCAAACAGTATCCCAATCAGCAGCATTCTTTTCTTCATCAAAAGATAGTAACATCCTGAAATAGAAAGAAGAATGGCAACAATATCACTCACTTGATCTTCCATATCTTGGGACTGATGACGCAACATAATGGCCATCAATAGATCACAAGTGCATCCGTAGCAACCTTCTCGAAGTGTAAGAATGCTGAACATAGACTCAAATTGCTATGAGGACCAAAACGACAGCTTTGATTCAGTTATTAAACCCGTATGAGAATTTAAAAGAGTTTTTGAGAATCATTCAAGTGTTTTGCTAGCCAAGAATGATCAAACAAATTTGCTTCCATCAACAAAATCCGCTCTATAGTTGAGTACAAACTCGCTCGCCTCTTAATGTTTGAATTCAGAACATAGACGAATAGAATATGTTGTTACAAGGACCTGTAGGAGCATCAGCCACAAGATCCAAAGAAACACCATCAGCCTCACACGGCAAGTGGTCTTTCACAACTAAGCTACAAACATCATCAATAAATTTGCAGCACTTCTAAACAAACTTAGTATTGCTAAGCCTTCCATGCATATGCTCATTTTTAAACGAAATACGGTTTACGCAAGTAATGAAACGAATAACGGTATCTCTGAAAATTATGAAATTTTAAATATTGCCCTAAAACATAAAAACATGGCTATTGCCAAAATACTACAACGTTTGGTGTCCCGGTTTGCTCCCGGTGACGATTCTCAGATAATAATGGAACAACTTCCCGGTTAAACGCAAAAGCTAAACGAAACTTTAAAAATTCAAATTACTAAACGGAAACGGCTAAATTATTGAACGGAAATCTCGGCTGTGGTACATTTCTTTCCCATTAAAGAAGCTTTGTACTCAATGCTTAGGAGTAGTTTCTGCCATGGGGTAGAATTCAGGTAAAAGATGCGGGTACTTCATTTTGCATTTGATCTTCACGCTCGAGTTGAAATAAGGACCTCTTCTACAGTTCCAGTTTACCTTCACATATCGTAATACGGCTTCTGATTCTTTTTTTTTTTTTTTTTAGACGCATTGACCTCATGGTCCATAAGTTCGAAGGTTCTTCGATGAAGTGCAGTTGTCAGTAACTTGGATCTCATTCTAAGGGGTATAGCAATGCATGGTTCATTAGCCATACATTTCTTCAATTTTGAGATGTGAAACGTACTATGAACTCTACTCAACTGCTTTGGGAGTTCAAGTCGATAGGCAACGGTTCTCACTTTAACAATGATCCTAAAAGGTCCTATATAGCGAGGGTTCAACTTTCCCCGTTTGTCGAAACGTATCACCCCTTTTCATGGTGACACTTTCAGCATGACCTTATCTTCTTTACTGAGAAATCAAGGGGGTTTCCTTTCACATCGGATATCTCTTTTGACGATCCTGGTGGCTGGGTTGTACGCTCTTAATTTGAGCTATGATTCTAGTGGTTTATGGATGAATCTTAGTGCCAGTGAGCTGACTATCTCCAAACTTCAGCCAGCAGATAGGTGATCGACCACTTGGTGCCCATACAATGCCTCTAATTGGAGAGCCTCTTAATGCTGGTATGGTATGCTGTTGTTATATGAAATTTCTACCAACGACAAGTGTCTATCCCAAACCTTTTCCAAAGTTCGAGTACCCAGGCATGTTAACATGTCTCGAAATGTCATGAAATGGTTCTCTTCGCTCTTCTGTACCATCGGTCTCTGGATTGGTAAGTTGTACTCAAATCCTAATGCAGTACCTAATGCCTTATTAAGGGGACTTCCAAAAATGTGACCGTACGCATCTCCCATCACGATCAGAGATAAGTCGAACTGGCACTCTTATCCTGGAGACGCTACTTCCTTCATGTATTGTCGCTCGTCAGAACTTCTCTAACGTGTCATCTTTTTGTTTTTTCTCGCATAGGCAAGAAATAAAGCAGACTTAGTGGTTGGATCAAGATTTACCCAAATCGCGTCTTGACTAGTTGCGTCTTTGGGTCAAGTTAGTCACAAAGTGACCATTGTTATTATTTCTCCCATTTCCATTGTGAGGATAATCTCTGGTTGAAACCAATAACCAGACTGGTTTCTAATTCTTATCTTGACCTTAGCACCGTTATAACACTTGCTTACATAGGTCGGTAATTTATGCTTTTATGTTGGGGAGCCACATACAACGTCTTCAAGTCTTGGTCTTCTTATCCGGATCCTGGGTGGATGGAATACTATTGACTTATGGACTCATGCATAATCAAAGCTTCAGATCACTAAAAACACAGAATACAACCTCAATTGTTCTCGCAAACAAGCGTTCCGTCAGAGTGGGGTTCTAGCTTGTTAAATATGCCATGCAGATCTTCGTTGATGGATAGCTCTTTCTTTTTTGACTTTTGATTGAGCACTCGAAAATCTGCTTATGAAGGTTAACTAATAGTCATAACTAAGACTCGAGACTGTTGTGGCTTAATTCTCTCCTTTCGACTTAAGAGCATCAAGCCTCCGTTCGGCCTTTCCTGGAGATGATATCGAATCTCACAGTCATGTCGTTAACAAAACTCTAACCACCTTCGTCTGTCCTCTCTTGTTCATACACTTTCTGATCATTATGTGCTACAACTCTTATGAGCAGTGAAGCATAATCGCACTTTTTTACCTATACAAATAGTGTCTCTACATCTTCAAGGCAAACACTACTGCACCAAGCTCTAGGTCGTGTGTGGTATAGTTCTTCTCATGAACTTTGAGTTGGCAAGATGCGTAAGCTATGACCTTCTCCTTTTGCATCAAAACCGTGCCCAACCCTTTATGCGAGGCATCACAATATAACTCGAAGTTCTCACTTCCCTCTGGTAAAGCCAATATCGGCGCACTATACAATTTCTGCTTCAACAACTGAAACGCAACTTTTGCCTTTTCTCCCCAATAAAACTTCACGCTCTTCTGATTTAATTTCGTCATAGACCCAGCGATCTTTGAGAAACCTTTGATAAATCGTCGGTAGTAACCGGCCAAACCTAAAAATTGACGAATCTCGGTTGGTGTCTTGGGTGACGCCCAATCCTTGATAGACTCAATCTTAGCGGGATCAACGTGAATGCCTTCGCTATCAATCACGTGACCAAGAAATTATACCTTCGACAGCCAAAACTCACACTTCGAAAACTTGGCGTACAACTCCTTCTTCTTAAGTAACCTCAGAATTAACTTAAGGTACCCTTCATGCTCCTTTCTGCTCTTGGAGTAAATCAAAATGCCGTCGATGAACACAATCACGAATCTATCCAGATACGGTTTGCACACCTGATTCATCTACATCCATTGCTTGCTGGTATAGTTTATGTCAACCTCCCAGTATAGTCGCATTACTTGGAATTAGTGACCATGTGAGTCTAAATGCGAGTCTTAGGAATGTCTTCCTCTCAAACTCTGAGTTGGTGATAACCAGATTCAAGTTCGATCTTAGAGTTGACTCTTGACCTGTGACAGTTGATCCAAAACAATGTCAATTTCAGGAAAGTGGGTATTGGTTCTTCACAGTTAAGTCTGTTTAGTGCACGGTATTCGCTACAATCCGAAACAGATCCATTTTTCTTTTTGACAAAACAAAACCAGAGCTCCAAGGTGATGGAACTACGGTCTATAAATCCTCTGTCATTAAGTTCTTGTAATTTAGTGGAAAACTCTTGCCAATTCGAGATGGCGCGCTATCGGATACGGGGCTTGTGCTACAGGTGCAGCACCGGGACTAAGTAATTGGAATTCTATCTTGTCGAGCATGCGGGTTAGCCAGGTGAAGGCTTCTGGAAAAATGGACTTCTGGAAATTCTCGTACGATCGATTACGTCCTCAAGTCGATTCCCCTCGACTTGTCCTATTTCTTCATTGGACGTAACTTGTGCCAGATACAAATTGACATCTTTCTCCCATATACTTTCTGAAGTCTGGTGTCAGATAGATATTCATGACTTTCGACTTACTTCTACCGTCACAATCGTCACCTCGGATTATCAATACTTCATCTCCATAAGGTATAGTTACGGACCTTCTCTTACAATCGTTACGATCAACGTTGGGTTTTTCCTAACGATTCCATATCGATGATGACTTCGAAACTACCAAGTTCTACGGGCATTAAATCTATGTCGAACGGATGACCTAATAATCCTAACGTAGAGCCTCTAAGAACAATATTGGTTTCTGAGATTCTTCCATCGGCAAGTTCTATGGCATAACTAGTGTCTAAAGTGGATGGTGCAACATCAAGCAAAGCACTAAAGGTAGACGACACAAAACTCCTATCGGCACCCGAGTCGAATAACATAGAAGCATAACAGTTATTGAGAAGAAACGTACCCGTGACAACGTTGGAATCAGGGTTTGTTCCTCCTCCACCAATGGCGTAAGCCCTTGCTGTAGCTTCGTTACCTCCAGTCTAATTTTCATTCTTGTTCCCATTCTTGTTTCCAGTCTTGTTTCCACGGTTCTGATTCCTTAACTTAGGACAATCTTTCCTAAAATGTCCCGGCCTTCCACACTCATAACAAACAATACCATGCTGATTTCCAACTGGGGCTCTCTGAGTGTTTGGAGTAACAGTGACCTTACAATCCCTAGTCATATGACCAACTCTCTTACAGTTTCCACATCTCACAGTACACGGCCCTGCATGGTGTATCTTACACTTGCTGCAGTAGGGAAGGGATCCAACATACCCCTTTTTCTCATTGTTCCCAGCCGTGTATGCTCTTGCCACATTCTGGCCTCCAACATTCTGTCGCTTGAAAACTGGTTGCTGTCCACGATTGTCTCTCGTGTTATTCTCCAACCTTCTTTTGTTTTCAGCACTTCTAGCATACCCCTTCAACTTTTGATCCATTAAATTGTTGGCAATGCGAATTGCATCTTGAAGTTGAGTGGGCTCAGCTGAGCAGCCAATCACCTTTCCCCTGTATATTGTAGGCAAACTCCAACAAATACCTATCAACTTTGTCCACCTTATGGGGAACCATTTAGTACACAACGCAACACCAACTCCTGAAATCTTCTAGTATAGCAGTCAAATCATTTCCTTTCATAGCCAAGTTCCATAACTTGATCTTCCATTTTCTGGACTCCGTTTCTTGGACTATTTCACTTCTAGTCATCTCAACTTCAAAAGTTCTGCTCTAAACTTATAACATAGGCGGTCTCAATCCCAATCGTTCTCTTGTGGGAGTTCCACCAAGTCAATGCACTATTCAAAAGCGTGTATGAAGCATACTTCACTTGGTACTTCTCTGAACAGTTGCTAATGTGGAAAACTATTTCCATCTTCTCAAACCAACGAGTCAACCCAATGACTCCTTCAGTTCCTAATATGTTATAGTGGCTGACACTTAAAGAAGTCTTGATATGTGCACTCTCTAGCAGGGCATAAAATCCTCTGAAGTTTAATAGCCATATTCTCCTCGTTCCCGTATTACCATTTCCATTGCCTCCAAATCATTTCCTTCATTTCCATGATCCTTTCTATCTCTGTTTCCTTCTAGTTCCAATGTTCCTCTTTTTTCCATTTCCTCCAACTATGTTTCCCTCCATTTCTGTTATTTACTTCTCCTTGTTCACCTCATCTCCCCATAATGGGTCCTTCCCAAGGTTTTCCTCGACAGCGTCCGCGACTCTTATTGCTTCTGCCATCCGCAATTGCTTTTGCTCGTTGACTCCTTCACGGGTCTTGTGACGCTCCAGGATCGTTAGGTGTTAGGCATTGTCTATTCATAACAAATACCAACACGATATGACATTCTATGGCGATTACGAGTTTGTTAAGGGGGTTCGTAATTAAATATAGTATTTTTTTATACGGAAATACAAAATCATAATCTCTTCATGATAATGCCTCGATTGTAGTAATAATGCCAATTATGAAATAAGCAATAGAAAAATATCATTATAGTTAAAATTATCAAACATAGAATGGTAACATTGTTTCATATCATCATTATCTAAGTGTTACAACATGTTCCAAAATATAGAAGAATTTACAAATTCCCTAACCAAATTAGCTAATATTAGCATTACGATAGGCAATTCTAAGATAAGTCGCGAAAGCAATCTAAGAACTGGTAACAACATTGCCTCCGGGCGATCAAAAATAAGACTCAAGCTTTAGCAATTCTCTCATACGATCATAAAATCTAAAACGTCGAATCTGTCCCAACTCCCTCTGCACATGCAACTCCCTACGCCAAAATCGTGTAACTCTTTGACTCTCAACATCCACAATGTCTCTAAGTCTCCTATTATCCCGCTCCAGCTCCTGAATCCTCTCTAACATATCAGCACTCTGCTGTCCTGTCGCTACTATCCTGTGTCCCTGATCCCTCTGGACACTCTCAATAACTTGAATATGATGAACCGGAATCTCCTCGGTATGATCATGAAACCTATGAACCAAATCTCCCAAAGTCCCATACGTAACCTCTACAGCTCCCTCCTGAGCAGGCTCAGGAATATCATCAGCTACCACTGGGTGAGTAACTCTATCCACTCTAACCTCACTGGGCCTCTCATATCCGTCTCAATCTCCTCTCGATCAATAGCCTCAACTACAACTCTAGCATCAATCCCTCTATCTCTAAGAGCATCCGCATAAGTGACACACTCGTCAATCTCTGCCTGAGTCTCGGGGTCAATCTCAATCCCGTCACTCCTCACAACATCAACATCCATCTCTAAATCAGTCCCTCTAGACCTAGACAGCTCAGAACTCTCATCCTCAAAGTCAACTCCTAATCCGAACTCTCTAGGTACATACGGCTCAAAACTATCCTCTGAACAACCCTTTAAATCCGTAGCTCTCTTAGGATTCCTAATCCTCTTAGGTGATGGTAAAAGATCAGCACATGCATAAGACAATGCTCCAAGGGTAGGTGAAGATAACGATACAGATGCAGCAGGGGATCTACTCCTCTTGCGAGAAGGACTCGCAGAAGAAGAATCATGAGATGGTCTCTCAGAAATAGCAGCAGATGAACGATGAATACTCGGTACCAATGAACATAAATGATGACTAGGTCTCATACCCGATGATGGTGTGGGTAATGAATGATCAGAAGATGAATGACTAGATGCAGAATCAGATAAAGCATCCGCAGAAGAATCCAAAGAAGACTCTGATGATGAACTCGATGATGAATCCCTCGAAGAATCATCCGAAGAAAAATGATCTGAAGAAGAGTAATCAACTGAATGTCTCACAGCAAGACGATGAGTAGGTAACGGTCCAACCCTCTTCCTCGCAGTCATCATGTGTACCGGCCCATTAAGATGGTAGCGGTACGGTCGACCATGAGGAATAGGTTGTCCAGGTGCAAGAACCATGACTCGACGTCGAAGTGCACCAGATGCAACAGGTATACTCTGGGTAGAAAGGGTAGTCTCAGTGAATGGTGTACCATGGGTAGGTGATGGTGGTGTATCAGGTATATCACTGTCTGAAGAATCATTGGTCGATGAAAGAAATGGTGAAGTAGCGGTAGTGGTGGTATATGATCTGATGACGGATCCTCGGATGGATCAACTCTGTAATCAGATGCGGTAAATAATCAGGAGAGCGTGTGTAATATTACAAGTGATACGGGTGTATAATCAGTTGATGGTGGTATAATGGGCGAAACAGTAGGTATCGGTGTGGTATCAATATGGGTAGTAGATGGAATAATGGAAGGTGTAGTGTCAGGGATAGTGGTAGGGTTAGTACCAAACAAGATAACTCGTTCAGTAGATGTCTCCACACTCTCCTCTGACGAATCTGATGAAACTAAGATAATAGAGATAGCCATGACCTGCACAAGCAAAAATTTATATAAATATTCTTTATACCAACCATGCATAATGCGGGAAAAAGAATAATCGAATGGGTAAATAAACGAATGAATGAATGGGTAAATGAATGCATAGATGAATGAGTGAATGAATAAACCATCGGATAAAGTACCGCGAAAAAAATGCAATATAATTATAGTAATATTAGTTATACTTAGTATTTAATTACATAGTACATATGCATATTACGTATATGTAAAATCACGTAAGGCACATATAATCATGTAGGATCACATACTGGTTATAGACCAGACCTAGTTTATACTACTTGGTTCTACTATAAACCTTGGCTCCTTATATACTAATCTGTTTACAACCCCAAAAAGGGTCCTTTTCTTATATTAGGCCCGTTCCAGGGGCGTACACGTCTGTTGGGAAATTATATTTGAGTTTAATAAACAAAACATATGAAAGATGAAGGACTTAAATGACAAAGGAGGAATTCTTCAAATGATGATAAGATTTCAGAAAATCTCCTTAAAGAAGGAAACAAGATCAACATTGATGACTTGCTTAAATGAATAAAGATAAGTTATTAATGCTATTAATTATTGATAGGAATGAATTAATAATAATTTAATAGTTTCCTAATTGTATTATGTTTCCTTTGTAAAACCTAATATCTCTAGTATATAAAGAGATACAGGTTATAGGTTTTAATATCCATCATAGTTAGATCTCTCCAATGAGAGTCTAATAGTTAGCTTATTAGTTTATATAATAGTTCATAGTCGACTGATTAAAGTCGAATAGTATATAGTTTATGAATAAAAACCTTGTTCATAACATTGTTGTTCTTAATTGTTATTCTGCTGCGTGATCAATGTTATGATATCCTAGATGGGCAAAACGATCTATGAAGCCTACAATTAGGTTTTAACAACGTCACTGAATATCTTAAGTACAAAGCATAAAGAACGACCTCTAAGGGTACGTTTAAAAATAAACACCGTTGCATAAATTCAAAATATTAATAAGGTTTACATTGATCAGATTTAAAAGATTCAAAAGTTAAAAAACAGAAGTTTAAATAAGTTCAACAATGGTATTTGAAGACATAAATAAATTTTTGGTAAACCGGTCTGGGCAAATAGATTTTCAGCATAAGTCAAGCCACAACATCCATGCCAAGCACCTGGGAAAAACAAAGCTTTAAAAATGTCTACATAAAATTGGTGAATTCATAGTTAAGTTCAAAACGTATTTAATGTAGGACCAACAAGATTTCTCAAAACTATGCGACAGTTATAGGAGATACAACATCACATAAAGATGCAATTTACGATGCACTAAGCCATGAGCACTGAAGCTTAATACTAAAAGAAAACATGTACACTGCTATAAAGGCTTGCCTTTCAGGTGTTTTTTCCGAACAAAGACCAGACCTAACTAGTTCGACATAGACAAATATCCGTTAGTTTCTTGGCAACTCGACTAGTAAGTTTGCTTCTTACCCGATAAGGATAATTAGTTCCCAATATATTTATTTATTCACTTCGCACTCGAATTAACCAGCTAGTCGGCATTAAAAGGTTGATTAATAGTTTACAAGATAATCAGTAGCAATAGTGGTCTAAACGCTACTTAGGCAACACGTAAACGAAAAATTTCTCACGTATAGTACTTGTGTCCAGTTTTAAAAGCAAGCATTTATTCTCAAACAATCTCTCCCAAGTTATAAAACCATTATTCAAAACAATTAAAAGTGAGGCTATGAACTCACCTTGATTGGTGAATCAAAGAAGAATAGTCTAGAATAAAATCACACGATAACGAACGGCGGTTCGTAAAGACAACCTATGAAACGAATGTTTGGTTTAATATCGGAGTAGTGTAGAATTGCGGATAAATGCATAAGGATTTACTAGTGAACCATTTGTTAATATATTTCAAAAAATTATATGTTTGTGATCGTATAGTAATTAAAATGTTTTCGTAAGTAAAACGAATAATAATAATATGTATATTAATATTACATACACATATTTGTCTAGGTAGAAATATATTATATATATATATATTGTTTGGCACTTTTTTAAATTCCCGTGTATCTAGTTTCATCATGTGCGTTTTTTAGTATTTACTAAGTATAATAATTTATAAAAATTTCGGCATGACCCGTTCGTGTTTACACGTTTTCCAAAGTCATAGACTTTAATAAAAACCATTTTCAAATCACTTTTCGTAATTACAAACTACACATCATCAAATCTCTTTTTATAATTTATCAAAAGACCATTTAGACCCTTGTTGGGCTTTTAGGCCCAATAAGCCTAATCTTCTTATTCGTAACGTCCAACGAAATAAGTTAAACGTATAGCGTCTAAGTCGTACATTATTATTAAATAAGCTTTTTATTAACTTATTCAATAAGCTACACCGTAGCTTTACGCCTTGGTGTATTGTATTTATGTTGGGTCTTGGCCCGTTAAGTCCAAAAATGTAGTTTTACTTATCCATATAGTCCGATAGGCAAAACATTAAATAATAAACACGCGACTTAATAATAAGCTATTAATAAGCTCACAATAAGCCACATTACTTGAAAATAAGCTCATGGTGTTGGCCTTGTATGTGGGACGCGGCTATAAGCCCAATAAGCTATATCCGGGCTTATTTATTAAGCCGAATATGTTTACCATTTGTCCATACAAAATAAGCTAGAAAATAAGTTAACAAAATATAATTCTTTTCGGTTAAACTCGGTAATGGGCGTGATACATCGGTGTGGCATGATAGTTGGTGTTCTCATTGTCCATTAAGCCGTTTGATCTCTCCTCGGGATATTTATAGTGAGGGATTTAACAATCAAGCTATGGTGGCTGACTTTGTGATTAATAACGTTTGGACGTGGCCTCAAGCCTGGCTTGCCAAAGCTCCAATATTGAACCTCATTCCAGCCCCTAATCTCGATGAAAATACTATGGATTGCGTTCGTTGGAGAGACGCTAATGGTGTATTTTCTGATTTTTCTGTTAGCCGTGCTTGGGAGGCACTTAGACCTCGTGGTAATGAAGTCAATTGGTTCAGAATTGTGTGGTTTCCCCATTCAATTCCTCGTCATTCGTTTCATTTGTGGTTGGTAATGCGGAATAGTCTTAAGACACAGGATAAGCTGAGGCAATGGGATGTTGGTATTAATACCGACTTGAACCTGCTTCGGTGCTCTCTCTGTAACACTCAAAGTGATTCTCATGCTCATTTATTTTTTGAGTGCCCCTATTCATCTAAGGTTTGGAAGTTAGTGCGTCATCTTGCGGATATGGAGTTAGTGCCACCGATTCTTTATGATATTGTTGCTCATCTTCAGTCTATGGCAAACAAGAGAACGGCTAGAAGCATTTTTGGTAAACTTATTTTGGCTGCTTCCTCTTATTTTGTGTGGCTGGAACGTAATAATCGTTTGTTTAAGAATGTTAAGCGAACTCCAGAAGAGTTAAGGGATGTTATCATGGTAACGGTTCGCCTCAAGCTCTTATCGTTTAAATTCAAGAACTCGGCTAAGGTGATCAGTTTGCTTGATCGTTGGAAGATGCCCAGATCCTTTAGGCTCTATGTGTGCTGATTGTTATATGATGTGTATGTCTTATGTGTGGCTAATTGAGCTTTCGGCTTGGAAGATTGCAAAGGAGAATTGGGACGTATTTTAGTTTTTTATGTATTTCATTTGGGGCATGTCCCATTTGAGTTAGTGGTAGTTCAAGCTTGTGCTTGAGGTTAATGTGGTACTTCAGCCGCATTCCATTGTACTTAAACGTTTTTGTGATTAATATACTTTACCGGGGTAACCCTTTACCCAAAAAAAAAACGCTAATACCAACAAAACAAACATATACATAAACAAAATCAAAAAAGTAACACATTTTCATTAGGGTTTTGAGAAAAAACATATAACTTTAAACAAAACAAAGAAGATAAGCTACCTGCAAAACGTGAACTCGAAAGAGTTAACAAGTTGTTTATTAGTTTTGACGCTAAAATATAAGTTACTAATTTTACCAATCTTTAGAATCCCCCCATTATCCGTTTCCTAAATAATTCCGTTTATCTTAAACTCGTCGAAAACACGCTAATGTATATCACCAAAAGGTATAAGTTTCCAATTTTTATTTGCCATTATATTCTTTACTATTATTTTTAAGTCACCAACTTTAATAAATCCTATTTCGCTTACTTAATAAATCCTATTTCGCTTACTTAATACATATCAAGACTTATAAAAGTGATTCCTACAAATATTGTTAAGGATTTATAGCTCATTTTCGAGGGGAATCGAAAACCCTAATTTTACGTTTCAAACAGCTCGCTTTTATTAGCCAAATCTATGCAGAAAGTTTGTAAAATTTCTTGGTTTTAGTCCGACTTTAGAAGGGCGTAACTCTTTCGTTATAAGGATTCACGAAATGTTCAAAAGTGACGTTTCAAGGAAAAATCATGTTCTACAAAGTTTCCTCTTAAGAGTTTTCATCCGACTCGGCCCGAAATGGGTCAAAACACGAAAATGTAACTGGAACAGAATGAGTTTTCAAAAGTTTTTTGCTGGAAATGTTACTATTTTTTACCTGAACTCATATGGTTCATAACTCACGTTAGAATCGTTTTAAAGTCCGATTTTATAAATCCACGCGTTCGTATTTAAGTATACTACATATATTTTATAGTTTCGGCTACTTAAAGTAAATATAAACACTCGTTTTAACCACCATAAACATTTTCGGATAGACAAGTATTTTATATAAAAATTACTCTATATATTTAGCCGCAAACATCACGACTTTATTTCTAGCCTAAATCCCTTCCACCGATTTATACCAACACTCAAACAACTCCAAACTACCTATCCCTTCCACCGATGGTTGCAAAAACACAAAAGAACCACTTTTTACACTTATAATCAAGTTTTTAACATGAAAGTACAATAATATTAAGAATAAAGTCAAAAACAGTAACAAGTGTACAAAACCCATACTATTTTGTTAGTTTCATTTATAAAAAACCTTTACCTAAACATAGGTGTTGATTTTTGATGAGATTCGAGATGTATGCTTAGATGATACACGAAATATGTAGGAAAAGAAAAAGATGAAGTTTTCTTACAAGAATGAAGAAGAAACGTGTAGAATAACCCATAAACGATCTTGTATCTTACCCGAATATGACCACAAAAGAATCACTAGCATCAAATGTAACCAATATTTGAAATCAGAAAAACAAACACCAAAATGTGGTGTTGGTGTGTGGTTCCGGCTGAGCCAAGAAAAGAGGAGAAAGGGAGAGATTTTTTGGTGTGCCGAGTTTTTTGTGTTGTGTATGAAGAATAAGATGTGAATGAATTAATGTTTGGCACACACATTCAATGTATAGCAACCACTTTGGAATATGGAACCTATGATGAGTATGGGGGCTTAGTCATTTTGGGAGACATACAGGGAGAAATAAGGTGTTGAAAGGACTTTGTACCAAATGAAAGACAACATTAACAAAATTTGATATTGTGTGGTGTGTGGATGCTGACAACCAAGCAAGGAGAGGACCAAAAATTTTAATTTTTAAAATTTGAATTTAGCATAAGTATCTAGATATTTTACTTAATGAGGTAACACATACATACATGCACTAGTAAGTATCTTTACATATCACATAAAAATTAAAGTACACAACACAAATAAAATATATCTGTAACGTCGTAATGTGTCTGTCACGAGTAGACTACATTTATTCAAAAGTCAGGAAACATATCCGAAGTCACTTTATTGCTAAAACGCGGTTGTAGGATATCAAATCTAAGTCACACAAGCAATCTAAGAGATAGAAATCTAGAGAGAGAGAGAGAGAGAGTGGTTGGAACAAACTAGAGAGAGAAAGAAATAAGAGTATGTGTGAATATAGAATGAACCAACACCCTCTCCAAGGTATGGAGAGGGTATTTATATGTTACAAGGGCCAATCAACATATGGATAGTCTATATGTTGACTTGGTTAGCTTACTTAATACACAACGATTATGCTATGAGCATAGAACATCAATTTTGGAAGTGACTGAGTCTTTTTCTCGATTCAACCAATCTCTCCCTAAGTGAGGTCACTCCATCCAATTTACAATAAATTTTAAACTTCTCATTCTATGATTGTACTTCTTGTATTGCTCGTTAGCCTGATTCTTTATTCCTTTATCTTAGTAATTGATGTAGTGACATTGGAACTTGTTCCTTCATGCTTTATAACTTAATATCTTGATTAATTTGCCTCGTTTTTAGAGTAAAGTGATGCATTATTAATTCTCGAGCCATGTATAGGACAAACGATAGTTTTATGGGAATGAGTCTAACTAATTAGGACCTAAGTTATGGGCTTAAAGCATTAGTTTGTGTAATCGTCATGATATTGAACCACCAGGCTCCATTCTCTCTAACCAATCGTCACAATAAAAAACGCACAGAATCCAAAATTAGGGCACAAACCAAATAAATCGACAAAACCCTAAAGGGTTTCAGCAACAATCAATAACAAACAAACCCTAATCGCCAATCTTTGAAGAACGCGCAGAAGCAATTAGTATAACCAGAAAGCGACAAACCCTAAACCTATAAAACGATTAAGAACAAAAAACGTGACAAACCCTAACACAACCTTCTCGTCGAATCGCATAGAAATCAAATAAAGCAACGATTAAAAACCCTACGCGAGTTAACTGATCACAAGAGAGATGGGACGAACGGATCGAGGCCAAAACCCTATCACAAGTTAATTGACGTAGAAGAATCCATAATCAAACTCAGTATTCAATCGCTATACAATGAATGGAAAAGGAACGAGATCAGAATCGCACGCAAAGAGGAAGATCAAAATCGCCCATAGTAGATGCGAAACATGTTTTGTGAATTGTTCGAAACAAGTATTGTGCAAAATAAGTTTTTGTGCGATTTATGTGTACAGGTTGTGTGTGCGAAATATTCCATTTCTGCGAAACAAAACACTGCCAAATTTGCATTAATTGTGCAAAATATGTTTTGTGATTATTCCTGCGAAACATGTACTGAAACTTATTCTTGCAGAATATGACAAACACAATCCTGCGAAATATGACAAACACAATCCTGTGAAATATGAAAAGTCTTATCCTGCGAAATATGTATGCAAAGCACAGAACTTTATAAAATCCCACGAAATAAACTTTTATTTTATCGGTAAAGTGTCTGTTTCTTGTTTTCAATTTCTTCTTTGATTCAAGCTCTTTACACACAATCAAAAACAACTCAAAATCACTAATCACTAAAACGATCCTAGTATATCATTTCACATCACTTTTGCAATGTCGACTCAACAAGACATTTATGCTGCTGGTTTCAAAAACCGTCCTCATATGCTCAACAAAGACAACTACGTTCCATGGTCTTTTCGTCTTCTTCATTATGCAAGGAGTAAACCAAACGGAAATTTAATCTACAATTCCATCATGAATGGTCCATATGTTAGACGAATGATTCCTAAACCAGGTAATCCAGACCATGAGGTTCCTGTTGCTAAAACTTTTCATGAGCAGACTGATGATGAACTTACTGACAAAGAAGTAAAGCAAATGGAACCAGATGACCAAGCCATTCAGACTATACTTATGGGTCTTCTTGAAGACATCTGTACTACTGTTGATAGTTGTGAAACTGCTTAGGAAATCTGGTGACGTGTTCAGCAAATGATGAAAGCATCTGATATTAGGGCCCAGGAGAAAAAAGCTAAGCTGTTTAATGAATGGGAAAGGTTCACTTCTACAGATGGGGAATCTATTAAATCTTACTATCATCATTTCTCAAAGCTAATGAATGACTTTAAAACGAAACAAACATTTCCCAGAGAAGATAGACAACAATCTCAAGTTCCCCAACAATCATCAACCAGAATGGAAACGTCATATCACTATTGTTCGTCAGACAAAGGATTTACATGAAGTGGATTATACTCAGGTGTATGACTTCTTGAAGATGAACCATGAGGAGGTAAATGAACTTAGGGCAGAAAGACTTGCAAAAACACATGATCCATTAGCATTAATAACACACTCTCAGAATCCTTATAACTATCGAGTGTTTCACCCAGATCACCCATCATAGATTACCTACATGCAACATCCACCACCCAACAAAAACTAAATCCTACAACCATCATTCAACCAGAACTACATGAAACAACCAATGCTTAATCCCAAAGACATTTCAGATCCCTTTATTGCTATGAACATGGCACTTGCTCTAATGGCTAAGGCATTCACACTCAACTATTCTACACCAACCCACAATAACCAAAAAATTTCATCTAACCCATGCAACAGGCAGATTGCATAACCGGGTATGAATATGGGGCAAGATAGATAGATGCAGATGGTTAGAGATAATGGTGGGAATCAATTTGGACAGTATGCTAGGCAGATGGCAGGGAATTAGAATTAGTATAATGCACTACAGATGTCAGGAATCAGGTTGTTCAAAATGCAGTTTAATGTTTGGGTGTTCAGAATGAGCTTATTGTTGTTCCGGGGATTGCTAATCAGAATGCAAATCAGAATGGGAATGGTAATGTTATAGCAGCACGGGTTGAAGGTACTGGTAATAGGAACAACAGAAATCAGGTAAGGTGTTACAATTGTAGAGGAATGGGTCATCTTGTAAGGAACTATACAATCAGACCAAGGAGAAGGGATGATACTCATCGTCAAACTCAATTACTGCTTGCTTAAAAGGAAGAAGCAGTGATCCAACTCCAAGTTGAAGAATTTGATTTGATGGTTGCTGTAGGGGATATTGATAAGATTGAGGAAGTCAATGCAAACTACATCTTGATGGAAAATTTACAGCAAGCATCGACATCGGGCACTCAGACTGACAAAGCTCCCGTCTATGATTCAGATGGATCAACTGAGTTACACAAATATGTCAATTGTTATGATAATGAGATATTCAATATGTTTACTCAAGAGGAGTAGTATACTGAGCTACTCGAGCCCATTCCTAAACCACACCAAGTTCAACAGAATAACAGTAATGTTATCTCTACGGTCTCTAGTGTGTAACAAAGTAGGGGACCGGTAGAATAAAATCCTGCTACCGTTGAGCAAACACGTGCTTATTTTGACTCATTATATAATAATTTAGCTATAGAGGTTGAGAAAGTCAACACGATCAATCACAAAATAAAGAATAAAAATGCTGATTTGACCACTGAGCTTGCTAGATATAAAAATCAAGAAAAATATTTTGAAATCAATCAAGAAAAATATGATAAACTTAAAAGATGTTACCAAAAGTCTGTTTATCAAGAGCAATGTCTTACTAAAAAGATAAATGCACTTCACTTAAGTTCTGCTAAAACGATAACGACTTTGAATGAGGAAATTGCAAATTTAAATAACCAGCTTTCAAAAGAAAAATCAACTGTTTCTTATCTTCAACAAGAGAAGAAAAAGTTGAAGTCTGATTTCAAAATACGCGAAGACGAGCTTCTTGATAAACAAATTCAACTTGAGCAAAAGATAAAGGAACTAGATAACATTTTGGTCAAGACGGGTCAATCAATTCAAACGATGCACATGCTTTCACCTAAGCCAGACTCGTTTTATCACACCGAACAGAAAATGGCTTTGGGTTATCAAAATCCTTTTTATCTCAAGCAAGCTCAGCAGAAACCACAGAGTTTGTATAATGGCACAATATTATAAGTTTTTCCTAGGGGATCTAGATGTTATGGGAATTGGTGTCTGCATCTTCTCAGTCCTATTCTTCAAACTACCTAACCCATCATCTTTCTTTGCTTGTTTCTTCTCTTCCTTATTTTCATCAACATCATCAACAACTTCCGGACGTTCCTTATGACTCCCAGGCTCTATCCTATCTCCAGAATCATCAACATCATCATGAAGCATAGAAGCAACAAACCTACCAGCATATGATTCTTCATCTTTTCTCCTTCGACCACCTGCTTTTGTTTGATAGTTACTTTAAGTGATTTTTGTGGTGAACTTGTCTCTCCAGCACTTTGCTTCCTCTTCTTCCCCTAAGGACTAGTAGTAGTAAGGGTAGGTATCCTATGGGCTCTAGGTGTAGTCCTATGCATTCCTTGGGTAGAAACAACCGGTTGTGGTTGATTCATTAGAACAACTACATTTATAAACACCATCTCATACTCCTTATAGTCATTAGTGGCATGGATCTCCTTAGTCAAGAATGCATCCGGAATCAACATCTCTTGAACAGTCACATTCCCCATAGTGTAAACACTCACCAACAAAATATCATCTTTAATAGAATTATAATCCTCTTCAAGTCTCGGAGAAATGGATGGAAATTTCTTCATCAAGTCAGCAATAATAACCTTTGTGAAGCGAGGGTACATAATGACATTCTTCTTCTGTTGTACACAGTAAACAAAATCCCACCAGAGAAGAGCAGCATAATCAACATTTGTATGATTGACCACGTCATGAAATAATTGTAGAATGTTGATCTTTGTTTGATCATGTCCTGATGTTCTTGTAGTCAAGCAACGATTGAACACCTTGAACATAGTCTACCATGGTTGAGCAAGAAACTTCGTATAGAAGGCACTCACTTTATCAACAATACCTTGATAGCCAATCCTCTGCATGAAAGATTCAATCATCTCTATGGTGACAGGTGCGACAAATGGATTGTCTGGAGTTTCCACTGGCAGTTTAAGAGTATCGCGAAACATATCAACAGTATACACAATCTCTTGTGTGTCCAGCTTAAATCTGATAGTATCCTTGTTGTCAAGCACCTTGCTAACTGTCTTCCAGAATTGTTGTAGGTACATGGATGGAACATCGGCAGTAGCAGTGAGAGCATAACTCAATGGATGATCAAGTAAGATTGGTCTCACTTTCTTGCATTCTGGTGAGCATGGGATACTTTGGAGCATAGCATAATTGTTACATCTCCCAATGCCTTGAAATTTGGGGACGCGTTGTGCAACTAGAATGATTTGTTGAGCCATGTGGAATATTGTATGATGACATAAAGTGATTACTGAATTGAGATAGAGTTTATGGAATACACATTTATATATAACATTTTTGTCTCTTTTCACTCTGTGTATTTTTATATGCTCTGGCAATTCTTTTTGAGCATATTTTGATCATTTTCTTTCTCATGTGCCAGTTCTTGCTTTTTCGGACATATGCCATACGCTTTATTCGTCCTTTTCCTTTGATCTTATTTTGTATGCTCTGGCATTTCTTTTTTGAGCATACTTAGATTTACTTTTTCGCGTATGGATTTTATCTCTCTTTCTATTTTGAATTTCTTCACCAAAAAGCATTTGTGAAATGATAATCTTTCAAGAATAATAATGATATACTCTGATTTTGAAAATACCAATTTGGCAAAAACACAAATTTTGACAACCATTTGATGTTTAAGAAATCCAAAAGTATAACTTTATATTCTCATAAAAAACTTTTCAGTAAAAGTGCACTTTCTGACACAAAGATACGACTTTTTGATAGAAATTAAGATAACATTTCCAAAATCACAAGATTTGCCAAAGATGTTTGAAAACATATGATTAAACAACCAAACTAATGTAACAATAATTGAATGGTCACTAAGCCACTCACTCCTCATTCTGTTAAATGCAGAAAACGGCCAAAACCGGACATGACTTAGACCATTTACCCAATTATGTACAATATATAGTCATAAACCACTTTGACCGGTTTTTGAAACAATCTTTTCAAAACTTTCAAACTTGCCTTTATTGAGACATGAGAATCTATGATGACATACAGTTGAATCACCATACTCATTCATTTGTTTCTCAAATCATTTGAACCATTGATCACTGGATGAAAAATTTAGTTATGCAAAACATATATTTATATACAATATTTGGATGGTCAGTAGATTGCTCAATCCTCATCCTGTTAAATTCAAGAAACGATTAAAACTGGACACAATCTTCACCATTTGGCCCATTTATCATTATAGAAATATGGTTTTATAACTCAATTTATCATTGGTTTTTCGTAAAATGCCATTTGGTTTAACGATTAAGCCCATTTGAGTATTCGTAAAAAAAAATTAGCCCATCTGTTGGCCCAAATATGTCATTTATGAAACCTATCAGTTTTGGTCCAATAACCTTTACAAAACCATTTGTGACTGGCCCAATACTGTTTACGAAACCATTTTAATAACCCTTACAAAACCGAAACCTGAAACCATCACTTTCATAAAACATAATTAATCAATTAAAATGATAATCTGAAAGACTTGTTTTGATTTTCAACTTATTATTATCATTTTATTCACTGTTTAAGTCTATTCTTATGTCAGAAAGCAAAAGTTTAAGTTTACGAAACTATCATGGTTACGAAACCTCATGATGTTAGTCCATAAATGATGTTTTCAGTGATCAATTCATTCCAATCATGTTATATGATACTTAACAATGTTTTGCCTCAATCAATTTCTTATTTCAAACACTTTTATTTTTACGAAACCCTATATCTATCTGAAACCTAAGTTAACAACCAATTAAAGCAGTTAATCACAAAAAGAAATCAAATAGATCACGTTTCTTACGTCTGATTATAACTGAGACAGACAAAACGATTTGAATCGTTGTTTTCTAAGTTACGAAAGCTCAAACTTTGCAAAGGATTTACCAAACCTGTTACTGTGTGAAAGTAAGAGGTTATGTATGACACATGTTCCTTTTATACTTCCAAAAATAACTTTACATTTTTGACATTTTCAGTCCCTCAATACGTACGAAACCACTTTTGGCATTTTTAGTCCCTTAAGTTTTCTTACGTAAGCTCTTTTAACCCTACGAAAGCTAACTTTTGAAATTTGACATTTCAGACCCTCAAGTTCCATTTGTAAACCATTTTAACCCTACGAAAACTCACTTTTTGACATTGTCATTTCAGACCCTAAAGTTTCTTTACGTAATCACTTTTGACCCTATGAAAGCTTTCTTTTGTACTTTTACACTTTTAACCCTTGTACATACTTTCGTATATCATTATTATCCAAAAAAAATTCATAACTCTCCCTTGGAGTTAAACCCTTTTTCATATTAAACCTTTATGAATTATTTTGTAGTTAAATTCCTGTTTTGACAAAAAAAATTGTAACTCCCTTGGTGTAATGTTTTATATACACAATAAAATATACTATAAAATAATATTCCACAAGAGCAATTAAGAAAATTCCCTAAGGAAAATTCACTCTCAAAAATATATATAATATAATATATAATACGTATATTTAAAACCGGGCAAATTGATCACCCTGGGTCGTTTCCACAACGACTAAGTTGAAATTAAAACCTCGATTTAAGTCCCGATTCTGATTTGAATAAGAAAATAGTTGATTTGATAAGCTATGACTAAAAAATAAAAAAAATCAACATTCAAACGAATACGGGAAACAATTAAAACGCGACAATTAAACAAGTAAACTAAATTCTACTCCTAAAAATGTAAACTAAATTTCTTAACCTAAGATAAGACAAAAGAAAATTTTAGGAAAAAGAAAAAACATTTTTTTTAGATTATTTTTGAATTTTTTATCAATTAAAATAACGATTGAATTTTAATATAGATCCTAAAAATAAAAGAAATAGAAATAATTGAAATTAATATATTTCCTAAGTAAATCAAGTAAAAAGAACAAATTTAGAAAAAGGAATTACTAATTTTTGGCTTTTTATAGATAGAAGATGATATTTTTCTAAATTAAACTAATTAAAAACTAAAAAAATAATAAAGACTATATAAAAATAAAAATCCTGAAAAAAGTTTATAAAAAAATATACTAAATCAAAGAAAACAGTGCAGGAATTTATAAAATGTTAAAGCCCTAATATTTTACTTTTTATTAAAGACTAATATAAACTAATTAAAAACCTCACCTAATTAATAAATAAATACCTAAATAAAACTAATTAATTACACTTAAACTATGGGACTAATGTGCCAAAAGGGAAAAGGACTAACTGAGCAAAAGTAAACTAACGCTAAGGGACGCTAACTAAGACACAAATAAAATTTGAAAGTTACACAAACAGTCCCTGAGGCCCAACCCGATAATAACTAAAGTCCAATTATAAGCTCAAATTTTAAAAGTGCTTATCATCAAAAACTTAAAAGAGCAAAGTTGTAAAGGAAGCTAGTAGGAACAAAATTAATAAAAGCTACTAGGGCTGAAACTCCCAAATAAGCTCAATAAGAGCTTATTTTGAAACTGATTACAGAAACAAGGGAGCTAAGCTTACTTGTGCTTTTTGACTTGCACAAAGCTCAAATTAAGCTCATTTTGAAAAAGGAAAAGTGATTTAGAAAGCTTATGACATGCTTAATCTATGAATGAAGAGAAAATTAAGCTGGGAGTACTTTTAAGCAACTGAAATTGAGCATGAACTAAGCAAACTCAGAAATCCAAAGCAATAAGCAAAAGTCCAAATAAGCTAAAATTCTTAAAAAGCAAATCTAGACTTGAAGCTATTGAGAACTGATAAAGCTACTTATAATCTACCTATTTAAGCTATAAAAACTAGAGATCATACAGCTAAATTAACAAATTTTAATCAACTTATTTAACCCTACAGTTTTTTTGGCATTTGAGGTTTTTTTTTAAAAGTGACTTTTGACAGCAAAATTAAACTAGGAAAATGAGCTAGAAAATAAGATTAAAGGCTTAATCTATATTAAGATATAACTAAACTAAATCCTACTTGAATCTAAGCACCTAAAACCTACTTATACTTAACTATAGACTAGGCTAATGGTGACAGCAGTACTAACTTTAAGTTAGTACTGGTGCACTTTGCACAAGTGCAAACCAAGAGTGCAGGTTTCCTAAGGGTAAAACTGCACTTAGACACCCTCCAATAGAGTGTACAAACTCAAATCAAGAGATATCCAAGCCTTAAATGGCTTGGTTCAAGATTTCAAAATCAAAATTTAAGAGATAATGTGCCCTGGTGCAGAAACAAGGAATATAAACTCTAACTTTTTCATTTTCAAAATCTAACTTATAAAAACTCTTTCCAAATTGGTCTTGAAGGTAAGACAAAAGTGACTTCAGCAAATTGCACTAATTTAAATTTTGACTTTTTGGAGGTCAAACATACACTTAAACCAAACACCCCCTTTAAATTACCTTGACAAGCTTGAGTTAAGCTTAAAATGAGAAACCATTATGAACAAAGAATTAATACGAAATAAATAACCCTTATACAAAACTTAAATGACAAAATCTAACAACTAAATTAAGCTAGAATGAAGATCTAAGAGATTACACTATTATTTTTGGCTTTTATATATTTTTAGGACATAAATGAAGTACTAATGATCTAAACCTATTTAAGCAAAAATAGATGAAAACATATAACTAATAAGCACTAGTAAAGAGAATTAAGCACAATTAAGCAACTAATTTAAGCAACTAAGCAAAATTAATAAGCAATCTAAAAAAAAAACAAATAAGAAACTAGAGCCAAGTATTAAAATTGAAAATGTAAATGAAAACTTACTTTAGCTTCAGCTAAACAGAAGCACAAACTCAATTATCAGCTACAAGCTCTAGCTTATTCATGTGAATAAGCTAGTATGGGTCCATGAGATCCCTTCCATGATTGGATCTCCTTCCAAAATGATTATAAAGTCCAAGTAATTAGGTATTAAGCTAATTTTTATTCAAGTAAGATTAAGATTGAGTTAAGCTCAAATCATAAGCTTAAAGACTTATGAGAGTTGAATAGAGCTTATTGAGGATTATTGAGCTTTAGCTTAATATCAAATAAGACAAATAAGAGGTTATGAAAAAGAGATTTTGAGAGATTAAAAACAACTGAATTTCATTAATAAAAAGTTTGATTACAATACTTAAAAGGAAAGTTACAAGGTTTAAAACAACATTAAGCTAGGAATTGAAAATTAAGCTAAACTAAATTCTAAGGCTACGTCTAGATGGTGTGTGTGTGAGAGGTGAGGCCCTATTTATAGGCTGTAGGGGAACCTTCTAAGTCCTTTTCCTTGCTGCCTACTTCTCTTGATCTTTAGCCATCAATTCCTTCAATGATTAGATATTGGTCTTGAGCCGTTAGATCACATTTGTGGACACCTGAGGATTGCCAGCATGTCATTCTTTGATATGACATGTTGTGCTAGTTTTGTGAGAGGGTCTAGTGCAAATCCCACACCTCTTTGTGCTTTCACCATTGCTGACGTGGTTTTTGCTTGAGAGTAAGCTAGTGATCGCCTTGGAAAGACTGATTTGACCCTTGCCTTGCACTTATGAGCTCCTTAATTGACCATCTAACCCTTTAATTTCCATAAGCCCTTTGTTTTTTTTGACTGTGGGTAAATTGGGACGACGATGAATAGTGTTTGGATTTACTCGCCTTTTTTATAACTGAATACGGGGTACAACGGTTTAAACTTTGTCCTTATGACACAAATGGTCCTTGTCTTTGATTCCTTTTTTCTAGTTATAAATAACCTACGAA
>BQNB010048467.1:1930-42549 GCA_026074375.1 Tanacetum coccineum
AACCACTGAAACCACTAAAATTCCATACACATAAATCAAGACAGTTAAATGATAAACACCATAATATATTCATGATATGAACATGAAGTTCAAATGCTTAGAGTACAAAATACCAACTACTTAACACTATCAACAAGCTAAAAACAGCCAACCCAGACACTACTATCCGCAGCCCAAAAGAAGACGATAAAGAAACCACAAACATCACCCTAACAACCCAACTGTCAATATTCCATGTCACACACATCCTTCTCCTTCCTTCCGACTTATCCATCAAATCGTTCAACACCTCCAAATACCCAGTATCCTCTTCCTGGTTTTCCTTCAACCGGTCCAACCATCCACTTGTAGGACAATCCCTAACACTTTCCAAGTGATCGATAACACTTGTAGGACAATCCCTCACCGCGGAACCACACCGTCATGTACTCATCCAATGCCGCTCGATCTGTTGGAATGCGAGACATATTAAGAATGCAGAAAAGTAAAAAATTGAAAGATGGTTTACAATCTAAATAATCCCACTATTTCATTACCAGTATCCTCTTCATGGTTTTCCTTCAACCGGTCCAACCATCCACTTGTAGGACAATCCCTAACACTTTCCAAGTGATCGATGACACAATGAACGCAATCCAACGGTGTCCGGAACCTCACCGTCATGTACTCATCCAATGCCGCTCGACATATTAAGAATGCAGAAAAGTAAAAAATTGAAAGATGGTTTACAATCTAAATAATCCCACTATTTCATTACTCAGCCGAAACGATACAGTTATAACTTCCCGTACAGAACCCATTAAACCATTACGTATTCCCATGGTGACCCCTATAATCGTCCCCTAAAAACAGATAGAGAAAAACTTAACTAAAAGTCTATACTAAACAAAACATATATTATAACCAAATTGAATTGGACTGATTGGGCCTATAGTATCACTATTAGTCGACACTAAAAAATATAAACTACATAGTAAAAAAAAAACCATTGCGTTAACAAATTAGCCCCCGTCACAACGCGCGGGCTAATTTCAAACTTGTTATAATAACTTATTAAGTTCATAAAAATATAAACAACAACATTTCAAATACGGAAAATGAAATTCATAAAACTGATGGAACTGAAGTGTGAAACATATATATGTACAGCTTTTTAACCTGGTTATTAATTTTGGGCCTATTGATCCACACCATTTTATAAAAGTCCATAAATACATAATATAATCAGTAACTATGGGCCTGTGGTCCATTTAAATTTAAGGTTACCAACATTTGTAAAAATTTAAACATTTAAACATTTTTCGATAAATGCAATTAGTGTGGAGGGTGTGGTGAAGGTTTTCTCCCACAAGTTGTTATCTCGAAATACACATAACAAAAAAAAAGTTTGCTCGCCAAAAATCTAATTACATGATACTCGTCGCCGCAACTTGCGGATACCTTGCTATTAAATACACGCGTACGTCCGTGTCTGTGGCGCTTGAGAAGTTGAGATACATCAACAGATCATCACAACTTTATTTGAATCGTAATGTTGAAGAACTATTTCAGTTTCTATGACAAACCTCTTAACAACTGATTTTATATATCTTTTTCAAACATATCCTTATGAAGATGGTTTTTAGGTGCTTATCAATTCATTAAACTTGCCTTTAATTTGTTTCCAATTTGTATACGTATTTCCAATAATAGAAGTCTAAAGATGGCGTCAACAATTGGTTGGTTCATATACACAGGTTGGCTTAAATAAACAAATGACAAAAAGTTTTTATTTGAATGAGAAAGACATATATAAACTATCATCGAATCGTCTTGTGGTAAGGTCTTTGTTTTCAAACAAGAAATCAAGGGTTTAAAAACCTTGCTAGGTGTATATCTTTGGGGTGGACACAAAAGGGCCGAAAACAGTCTCATAATTAAACCCGGTGAGACCGCGTACATGTGATCAAACAATCACATTCGCTTTAAGAAAGACAAATATACCATACACTTGACTAACATGTGTGCTTAAAATATTGCTATACAATGATAGAACACTTTGAAAGTAATGTATAAGGTCTAACTGAGTTAATGTCACTGTTTCTAAAACTTTATTCAACTACTCTCAACATATGTAACTAGTGAAGTTTAATTTGAACCTCCTATATGTTGGATTTTATAACTAGTAAACTATTTACTACAAGTAAGTAGCGGATTTTATAACTAGTAAATCATTTTCTTTAGCTTATTATTTATGCTTATTCTCTTGTCTTTTTCTTATTTCTTTTTAGCTTATTTCCAAATAAGCTCTCTCTTATAGCTTATTTTTAGATCTGATCTTTTAAGCTTATATTCTAATTAGCTATTTTCATAGCTTATTTTATATTGTTTTCGATTTAAAGTTTTTCGAGTTAGCTTATTCTAGCTTATTTTCGATTGCTTATTTTTCTAGCTTAATGTTTTTATCTTGTTTTTCAAAAACCTTTTAATTTAGTTTTTTTAATCTTATTGAAATAGCTTAATCATTTAGATCTTTTAGCTTCTAGCTTTTTCTATTTCAAAATTACTTCATATTTTGAAATTAAAGCTCTTAGCTTATAGCTTATTTGTCCTAACCTTTTGTTTGCCTTATTGTTGATGAAAACTCATTCTACCTCTTTGGCGTGGAGCTTAAGGGTCTTTTAAGCTTATTTCTTAGATAAAGTTTTAAGCTTTTTAAGTATTTATCTAGCTAATTAGTGAATAAAGTTCATACATTTACTAGCTAATTAGTTATTTAGATATTAATCAAGTTTTAAGCTTTAGATTTTTAATAAGTTTATTAGATCGGGTGGTTTTATATCCGATTCGGTTCTATCCCCTTTCTCTTTCCAATTTTAGTAGTTTAGATTTATTTAGCTTAAAATGATTATGTTTGTTTATTTGTTGATTAGTATGCTTAGTGAGTAGATTTTATATATGCTTGTTAAGTGATGAATTGTTTAGTGAATTAAGTGTGATTAATAAAAAAAATATTGATTAGTGATTTTTATATTACTTAGATTATTGTTTTGGTTATTCGAGCGGGCAAAAGCCGTAAGAATAATTAGGCATTAATTTAGTAATCGATATCTTAATAAAAGTTGTTTTCAATATAAGCCAACGTTGTGAGAAGATAATTTGTTAGAAAGATATTGATTCATCGATAAGGACTTAATTGTATATTTAATTCACACTTAAGGATCTAAACAAATCACTTAAGAAGCATATCTTTTTATATATATATTTTCGTTCGATTGCTTTGCTTAATTGTTAATTAGTATAATTTAGTTAGTATTATTCTAAATTTAGTTTAAAATCAAAATCAACAAAAATATTTGGCAATCAAGCATCAAACAAAACGCTTTCGTGGATTTCAAATTCATCTCTCGTTAGGACACGACACCCAGAAGATAAACTATTACTTGTCCTCAAGTAATTTTTTATATCTATACGGGATACTTTCTATACTATTACTATTTGATATTTGAGATATATTATATATATATACTATTATACCGAATAAGTTTTTGACGTCGTTGCCGGGGAGCGGTGTACGATCTACACGTGGTGTTTGAAGTTTTTTTTTTTTGAACGGCAAAGATGGAATATATAAAACTATTTCCAAACCCCCTCCTTGGCCAAGGGAGTTGAGAATTTCTGGAAGGGCTCCCTTTTAAGGGGAAAGCCCTACAATCTCTAGTTCAAGTTCTTGTTTAAGCTATTTTGGTTGTCGTATGCTGTTCTTTACCAAAGAGTATTTGACTAGCTCTATTTTAACTTGTTACGGTTTGATTAAGCAACAGTAGAGTAGATTTATAGCAACGTATTTTCGCTTCTCTTGCAAACCTTTTTGGTCATAGCACTGTTGTCTTAGACCTTAAGATATCAAATTAGAGACCATAGTGAATCTATAACCATTAACTCAACACCCATGACCCTACTAGCGCTTTTTGTTATCTCATCAGCTGGTCTTAGGTCTTTACTATAGAGAAAAACTGGCCTTGGTTCATGAGTATAAAGGAATTTGTTTCGGTATAATTTTGTACGTGTCTCCCCCGAATTTAACCACGTAAATTCCTGTCTGACTCAAGTGATTGAGTTCGGCTCAAGATGTGACTTGATTAGACCCAAAAGATTGAATTAGGCTTGGGCCATGATATGTAGTTTTTGAGACCAATATTATGAGAGCCCCAAACTACCAATATCATATGAATACCAAACTGGGTTTTTTAGTTAATGGTGTTTCAGTATGCATTCATGCTCGATGCAAACCCCTCTATCGGGTCATTGACAGTTGGGAGCCACACCGTCTTCTAAGTCAACTCTTAAGCACTAACACAACCATAAGCAACCTCGCCGTCTTTAAATACCAATTAGCTAGGCCAATGTCACCAAGGTCCATGGCTCCTTTAACAAGCAGAACTCCCACAAACCGAATGATGAAAACACGAGGGGGACGGGTGTCTCTTTTTTCAATGAAGGATGATGGTCAGCCTGCCGTTCAGTTCCAAACTAAATGAGCTCGACTGTGTTAGCAAGTCATCTAAAAGAAGGTTTTGATTCCCTTTTACACCAAACAACAACAAGTGAAAGAAGCCGCCATGGTTTATCAGGGATATGAGCATGGATTCAAGTTTTCAACCATGTCATGTGTGTGCTCAACTTGAGGTGGCTGTAGCAAATTACTTGTTCGTATTACATTCATTTCAGGTTGCGGGGGCTGTAGCAAATTACTTGTTCGTATTACATTCATTTCTTGTCTGTATATTTTCAAAATTCATAATTGTCTATTTCTTTACATGTTTGAAATTCATTAACTTATGTATCACATTTTTTAAAGCCATGTGTCTCGTGCAGCTTTACTGCTGCTTGATCCTACATTTTCAATGTGACACGATTGTTGGTAAATTGTATAGTCTCTCCTTCTAATTGTTAGTTTGTTATAAAAAATCGGTTTCAATTTAAAAAGAGAAAATTCAATTGGGTTGACCATCCCACATCGAGCTTTGAAGGAAAGTAGCAAGAAAAGTGTCATTACAAATTCGGTTTGAAAAACTAGTGGCCTGGTATGAGACTATGAGACTAAGTTATAATTTAATAACTCGGTCTCATATCTGTAACTGATTATTTAAAATTTTAGCAAACTAACAATTTTATAAAAGAACAAATTGGTTCTATGATCATAACTCATCAGAGCAACTAAAATTCACACAACAAAAGCTCAAAATATGAAAAACGAGATTATTTACCAAAGAAGTATAACCCTTCTTTTCCTGTGATCTTATGGTGTAGACCAATAGCTAGCATAATTAAAGTCGGTGTTTAATCTAAACATGTAAAAAGATAAAAATTCAATTGGGTTTTCAATCCCACATCGACCTTTGAAAGAAAGTAGCAAGAAAAAAAATTTGGTTCTATGATCATAACTCATCAGAGCAAATTTTCTTTTCAATATTTTGGCTCTTCTTAATGTTGTAAAGATATCTGGATCATGATACTTATGACAGGAGCCCGTTGTGTTGCTACTCTACTGCACAAGATGAAGCGTCGTGGCAGAGACTGCTGATTTGGTTTCGTTTCGATGTGTGTTTGTTTTTGCACGTGCAACGTGAACGCTAAGCAACTTGTTCAATGCAGGTACGGGAATGGGAGCAGCTTTTGTTTTCGAAAGAGGCGAATCTTGTGATCATCTATCCTATGCTGAATAGACCATCTAATCTTCCACCCATTGTTGGATACGTATGTGTTTCTGGATTTTTACTTGTATACGGTGGCGTTAGCGAGTTACTTGTTCGTATTATATTCATTTCAGGTTGTCTGTATATTTTCAAAACTTAAAATAGTATATTTCAGATTGTATGTAAACTGTATGGTCTCGAAACATTAAAAAAGTCTCTGTATAATACTCTGTGGTTAGATAAAATTCATTTGGGTTGTCCATCCCACATCGAGCTTTGAAGGAAAGTGACAAGAAAAATGTTATTATGAATAGGGAGTGAAAGGTTGTATTTAAAAAAAGGAGTACAAGGTTTCAAAAGCTCTTAGTTACACTTCAGCAAGATGTCATGGACTTGTCTCGACAAGGATTTTCCGTGCGGCACTTAATCTCGATTAAGTCAGCCTTACTCGAACACTCTACGATCTAGGCAACAAGAAAGTTTCAAAGAAAGGAACAAGTGAAAAGGGGAAATACTTTGTATTGCTTAGAGAAGATTACAAGAGAGAATACAAGTGAATTGTTGGATGGTTTGGCCAAATGAGGCCTCCTCTATTTATACTACTCCCACTAGCTACTATGGTATACTTCTACACTCTTTCGAGAGGCTTCTAGAGCTTCTAAGAGCTTCCATGACCTTCCTAGCCTTCCTACACCTTCTAGAGCTACTATGTATATTACATATGTGTTTTTGTTAAAACATTATGTAATAGGTGATATTGTTTAATTGTTTTAATCGAAAGACTTCTTTTAAAATGGTTTTGTATAACGGAGCTTACAAAACGTTAGTGTTTTAAACAAAAGACGAATTAAAATCGTTTTGTTAAGAAACACTTGTGATTAAGCATGTTGTTAATAGTACCAAAATTAGTTTCAAACTAATCATGGGACCTCGTATTAAGAAAATATTTGGAATGTCACTAGTGACATCTAAAGGATTTGCTCCTGCACTTGTTAAAAGGGAGACCGATACTTGAGTTACGTGTAGGGTATATGCTTTAAAGCATTCAGAAACCTTATGTGCCATAATTATGTGTTATATGGTCTGAATGACATGAAAACTGAGGCCATGAGGGAATCCGACCTTAGATAATGGTGGATAACACTGTCGTATCATTTTCATATTTTTATGGTGATAAGAGTTTGATTAACTCTTTTAATGCAGTAAGTGGAGAGAACAAATTTGGGCAACTCTCCAACTACTAATATCACGGGAACGGGAGATGTGATTTAAATCTGGAAAAGAGTTTAAGTTAACCAACGCGTTGTACTTGCCAGAGATTCGTAGGAATCATGTGTCTGGATGGTTACTTAATGAAATTTGGCTTTCATCTTGTGTTTGAATCAAATAAAAAAATTGAGTTAAACGCAATAACATAATTACAAATTTTAGAGCTGAATGTATTTTTAATGGTCATTTCATTAAAATGAGTATGAATACAACTTATTTGAATGTTTAAATGTATGGCATGGTTGACTCGGACATGTTTTAATTTTTAACTCAATATGTTGTCTAATTAAACCAATTGGATACCCATGTTTTGTATTGACACGGACTACAAAATTAAAACTTGTGTTGAAGCCAAATGACAAGATTGTCTTTTCTCTCGGTTGAACGGAAACAACCGAACCCCTTGATATGATTCACATGGTTTTATGTGATTGATACCTACTAAGGTAGCGAATAGCGAGTACTTCCTCATATTTGCTGACGGTGGTACAAAATATTACTTGAGAGTAAGGATATAGACAAGATTGTTCTATATAAATAAGTTGAGAATCAACTTATTATCGGAAACAAGGTGGTTCGAAGTCATATCGGAGGTGAATTTGTGTCTCCATTTCTAAATTTAGACACAAATATATTGCTCTTGATATAGAAAAGAATCGTGCCTTAGAAGATATGGTTAATGCCATGTTCGTAAGTCCTGGTTTAAGCCATGGCATGTGGGGGAAAGCGATTATATCGGCTACTTATCTTTTAGATATCCTTGTAAAGAAAGTAAGATAATTTTATGAACTATATGGGTGAGAAGAAAACTATCTTATAAGTATTTACAACTGTAGGGGGTATCTAGCTAAGATATCTGTATTGAACCCCAAGGTTCAAGAGATTTGACCTGAAACGGTGAATTGCATGTTCTTAGTATATGCTCATAACATTAGTGTTTATGGTTTCTTTGTATTTGTGGATGAACATAAGGATATGATAATGGAATAAAGAAGTGCTTCCTTCTTTGAAAATATATTTCCTTGTTTACAAAGGAAATTGGAAGATCATATAGAATAAATGATGAAGTTGTCCAAGATCAGAGACAACGGGATGATAATGATCTCCAAGATGAGAGATAAGATCAACCCAAGGAAGAAGAGGTTGAACCGATTTTGTTTCTTTTATGGTAGGAAATGAAACGACTTCTTAGTAAAAAGCAGTAACTTCCTCGGAATGGCTCAATGGAAAAAAGCCATCAAAAGTAAAATAGATTATATTTTACAAAAACATACTTGGGACGTGGGTTTACTTTTGGGTTGTGAACCACTAGGCTATAAATGGATCTTCAAGAAGAAGATGAAAGCCGATGGCACCATTGACAAGTACAAAGCAAGATTGGTGATAAAGGATTTAGACAACGCGAAGGTCTAGATTACTTTGATACTTATTCACCTATTACGCGAATAACCTCGATTAGAATGGTACTTGCTATTTCCGCATTAAGGAATTTAGAAGTTCACTAAATAGATGTGAAACCATCATTTCTAAACGGAGATTTAGAAGAAGGAAAATATATGAACCAACCAAAGGGTTCATAGCTCCTGGACTAGAGAGCAAAGTTTGTAGGCTTGTTAAGTCATTATACGGCTTAAGAAAAGCTCTCAAACAAAGACAACAAATTTCACCATATCATGTAAGAATATGGACTCTAAATTAATGGAGGTATATGTGTACTCCTGTGTTTATACATAGATGGTATAATTATCACTAGAAGTGATAAGAAGATAAACAAATCAACTAATGATATGTTGGATTCAAGATTTGACATGACCTTCATTAGTTGTTGGATATGGTTCTTGGATGTGAACCAATATGGATTTGTTTCGAAGTCAAAAATAGTATAAAAGACAATATTCTTGAGAGGTTCAATGTGGGGGATTTCGGCCTAGCTAGAATTCTATGACGTCCTTTTAATCTAAAGGTGTTGCCCATTTTAAATACTCAAAGAATATTGGGCATCTTATGTGTTTAATGACATGCGCCTGGCCTGATTTAGAACTCATAGTCAAGTTAAGTAGATATACCAGTAATTTTAGTGGGGGCCATTTGAATAAGTATTACATGAGTACTATGATTACATTATGGAAGATATACGGCTACTATTAAATGATAGAGTAATGCAAATACGGATTCTTAGAGGAATAAGAATCTAGATCCACTAGAGCGGATGTATTTACGCTAAGTGGAAGCTATGTCTTAGAAATATTGACAGTATTTCAAACAGACGCTGATAGCTAAATCTATGATGAAATCTGAATTTATCATTTAAGATAAATTTATAGAATATGTGGGATATTTACGATTAATTCGTAAAGGACATACCAAGATGGCGTAAACCGGTAACGGCCATGTGTATCAAGTGTGATAGTCAATAGAATTTTGACAGAGCTCATATCACAATGTAAAACGGTAAGTCGAGACATATTCATCATAGACGGTGATTGGTGCGACAACTACTCTCAAACAGAGTTATCACAATTGACTACGTAAAGTCAATGAATAACATCGTGGATCCGCTTACGAAAGGCTTAAGCAGAGAGTTGGTTAGAGAGTCGTCTAAAGGAATGAGACTAAAGCCCTTAAAGGAATGAGTTTCTATGAAGGAAAACCTAACCCAGTTGACTGGAGATCCCAAGATCTGGGTTCAATAGGACAACCTAATCATAGAAATGTGGGGGAAGTCACGTCAATATGGGGGTGTTACTTAAATTGTAACATCCTAGTCCATTCCTATAACAAATGTGACTTGTTGAGAGGTTAAACATATGGCTTTAATGGTTCAAGATGAAATCATAAAGCATAACGATTCAAGATGAAATCTGAAAGTATATGTTTTTTAATGATTCAAGATGAAATCACCTATGTGAGAGAGAAGTGGGGTCGCTTCGAAGGGAATTGTGGGGGCGCAATTCCTAAGAGCTCTTGCAGAACCAGGCTAGTGCTCATGACCATAACGAGCACGACTATGAGGACTTGACAATGTCAGGGAGAGTCGTGTGTGAGTGTGTATTGTCGTCTACGTAAACAGAGGCTGAGTTCAAGGACATCGCGTCTACTCAGATCTAGGAGGCTAAGTGCATCTCACAAGGGAAGGTTCAAAGGGTCACACCTACCTATCCTATGCAGGACTCAACCGCAGAAATTTCGCCGAAAATTTCGAGTGTTTTCGACCGATTTCCATTCATGTGGGGGATTGTTGGAAAAATATGGTTTTGTAAAGTGATGTTTTGCAAACTTTGGACACTATTTAATATATGTAGATGTTAGATATCTTTATATTAGATTGGGGTTAGCTTGTAGTTTTGCGTTCTCCTTGAAGAGAGCTTCGCAACGAGCTAAAGTATGTCCAAAATGAAGATAATATAAATAAGATATCGTGTCTCAAAGTGTGACACTTGAAACACAAAATCTGGGAAATTTATCCTCCTACATCGACCAAGATGGAAAATGAGGATGGGTTTCTTTTTTCAGAATTTTTTGTAAATCTATTTTAAGAATAAATATAAACTAATTCAAAAAGTCTTACAGAATATTTTGTAAATCTATTTTAAGAATAGATATAGACTTATTAAACAAGTCTTACAGAATATTCTACAGTAATATTTTTGTTGTTATGTTTAACTTTATTTTCAGCTATCAATAATTAAGATGGCGGGAACATGTGAGATACCTCTCACTAAATCATACATGCACGCATTCAATAATTGTATTTCTGCACATATGTTCTAAAAAGAACAAATATGTATGTAATAAAAAAAACATATTTGTTCTAAAATTTTGATTGAGAATTTGGAAATACAAATTTTTTATTTGAAGGTGTGCATGTATGCACGCCTTCATTTTGATGTGTGAAATTTAAAGTCCCCTTTGTGTGATAATATGATATGATAATCTGTAGTAGTTTTATCTATAATTTGTCTATTTTGGGATTCATTTATTCTTGGGAAATCAAATACAAGTTTTTCTGTATAAATAGACATAATTCTCATTTTTTAAAACAAACCGAAATAACACTTAGCCCCATAAACAACAAAGTTCCAGCATTTCTTGCGATCAAAAAAGTACGACTGCTTCCCGTGTTTTTTTAGGCAGTGTGTTCTGGGCGGCTATTTAAATGCTTTGGACGTTGGTACCCGGGATAATCAGACGGCGTATCTGTTTTAAGGGTTTCGTGTTAAACACGAGCCTCGGTTCCATGTCTCCTTTTACTGCTTTTATTTACTATCGTTATATGTTGTCTGTTTCTGATTCTTACATTTTTGTTGTATTTTAATTTTCATGTCATTTTTTTTCTGTTAATTTATTTATGAATTATCTTCGATTTTTATTGAATAAAGTGTACTTGTTTCATAAATAGGTTATTTAAATGTTGAAAGGAATCGATAACCTCAACCATTTCTGTTGCCTTCTGGAATGTGTGATGGTTTTACCTATAAGGTGTTACGTTTTCATATCTGATTTGTATGCTAAACAAGTCGAGTAAGAAGAGATGTGTCATATATCTATTCGAAGCAATCACTAACCAACTTTATCTAATTGGTAATAACAAATGTGATTAAACAATAATTGATATCAATGTGCTGGTATATACTTGACAACTTTGGCAAAATGGCCAAAATCTTTATGCATTATTATGATGCCTTAAGGCATATCGTTATTCTATATCGGTTATGTGGGCACAAACATTTTTGTGTGCAAACATTCGAATAATATCTACAACTTCATTTATAAGCAATACCATTAAGTGCCTACAAAGAGTGCCCTTGTCATGCTAAGTCATTGGTCGTGTAGTACAAATCTCTTGTCTTTATTTTAGCCATTGTGACGATATTCTACTATTACAAATTTTCAATCATCTATAACAACGACAGTTGTCCTAGTATCCACCTCATTTGTATTATGTGAACCATGACTCATACCCATCTTTGGTTCAACTTATATCATTAATCAAATCAAAACATGACTTGCTAAAGTAAATTTTGAAGGTCTAGAAACATTGATCCAGTTACAAAGTTTGTAAGTTGCGTGTAACATTACAATTAAGTAACATTATAATTTTGGTGAGGAAACCGAATCTAAATGTATAACACCAACGACTAAGTACATTGTGATCAATCGAAAACGTAACAAAGTAAAAGTTATAACACATCATAGGCGAACCTCAACCTCCAAACCTACCGACCGCAATACCACTGAGGGCACTCACTCGGCGAAAAAGCATGTAATTGGCTAGTGAACGACCCAACATTGACAACTAAAACGTAACCCGCCATACATTTGTCCTAGTATTTGACTCATTTGTACTAGCTACACTATGACTACTACTCGACTTAAGTTCAACTTATTTAAATTGCTGTTCCAAAAAAAAAAAAAAGATTTGATCAAATTTGGATGGTCTAGAAAGATTAATCCAATCATACAGTTGTAAATGAGTTGTTGTGTCGACTTAATGCTCCACTTTAAGTGGACCAAACGAGAAATATGGGATGGAGATAGGGAAGGAGGACCTTATTAGCCAACAAATAGCTGGTTCTATATTGGAGTTATTCAATTTTGACTTTCTTCACTTTTATCTTTGCTCTTTTGACCAAACTTCAAACTTTCACATTGCTTTTGTTCCTATCCTTACCGTCACCCTAAAGCATTTGCAAATCCCAAACTTTACTTACTCAATTAAACCAAGGGTAAATTGGTCACTAAACTTAAAAGACTTGACACATAACAAAGGTACTATGGTCATTTTCATTTTCATTTCAATATTCAAAAAAAAAAAAAAAAAAAAAAAATTTATATGATTTGTTACTAAACCATCTAAATTGAGTTGTGGGTTAAGTTATATTTTAGCTTAAGCTTTATTATTTCATCAAAACAGGATCTTCATAAAGGTGAAAGACAAACGAATAACAAGTTGTGTCGTTAAACTTTTTTAAATTGCAAAATTAATTCTTATGAAAACGATAATTGTAAATCTAGATGTCATAACATAAATATGCATAACTCGTTGAACTTTGCTAAGTTATTATAATTATTTTTCTTAAAATCATTAATTATTATGTGTTTTATTTTGTTCAAATAGGATTATATTAAATCGCTAATATTTTGAAAATTAAAAAGACATAATATACAGTTGAGCCAGTAAAAATATTTTAATTTTAGTAATGGGGTTATATAACAGAAAGAGAAAAGAGCTCGTCAAAGTGGCTCCATTAGCATTGTTTCTCATGTCTCCACTCCTGGATAATACTCCAAAGTGCCTCTTTTTCCTTCCAATCATGTATACGTGTTTGTAAGTTCACCCAGAAAGTATTACTCCTTATTGTTAGTCAAATGTTGATTAATGGAAAATAAACGCACAACTAGTTTACTGTCTACAAAATCTAGTTTTGTTAAAATTGTTAAAGTAAAACAAATATTTGATTTTCTTAGATAAATCAAGAAGAGACACTCCACTAATTAATTTGCACACTCAAAAATATTTTATCTTAACATATATACTTTTAGATTATTTTTAACCATGTTCACCTCTGCAAAATTATAAATATCAAAAGACGATACTTATAAATGTGTTATAAAATGTGCAAATCAACTTCCAACCAAGAAGTCTAAATTTCCATGCATGCAAAGTTATTATTTTTTTTTTTTTTGAACAAAGCATGCAAAGTTAATTAATCCCATTAATAATCATAAAAATGTTTCTACATAAAGAGATTTTAACAATAACCGTGTTGATGTGTAATCCAGTTCTCATTTACGCGTCTCCATCACCCTAAAAATAAGTTACATTAAAATTTCAAAAAAACAAAATAAACCTATAATTGACATGTAATCCATATATCCTCCTTTCACCTCTCATTCTTTTCCATGTCACATACATTCAAAAAAAATCAAGGACATGGATTGTTCTCTAATCTTATGCTTACTTTTCTTCATTACTCATTTCCATTTCTTCAAACAATTGTTGTGATAGATGTCTTCTTCAACGCAGCTTCTTCTTCTCCAAAGCTTCTTCCCTTTATTTGGGCAAGAAATTTTGTGTTTTTTTTACCATTTTCTTACAATATTTCATTCTTATAATTGTCTATGAAAATTATAGAAAACTAGCATTTTTAACTTCTTATTGGAGTGATCAAATCTTTACCCGATGGATATTATAAGTTAATAATAATTTATGAGTAACCAAATGATTTTCGTATGGTGTACTTCAATATTAGCATGCTTGTATTTGATACTAGTACATGATTTTGATATATATGGTTTTTGTTTTTTTTTTTTTTTTGATAGAATAAATCAATTTTGAGTATTGACCAGGTGATATTTTTGAAATAATAAATGGGTATAAAGTATTTTTGGAAAATTAATGCAGCTGGAGCATTTGGGGTATGGATCATACAGCTACAAGTTTCTATGGTAGCCACCTTGCTGCTGCTGTTCCTAGCATTTACAAATCCGGGTCAGGTTGCGGAGCTTGTTTCCAGGTTAGAATTTTGTATATTTACATTCTTGTCTTTTAACCCGTTAGACCGCGTATATCTGAGTTATAAAAGAAAACTTTACATTTTTTTAGGTGAGATGCAAGGATGCTAAACTGTGTAGCAAGGCAGGGACTCAAGTGATAGTAACTGATTTGAATAAAAACAATGAGACAGATTTTGTGTTGAGTGGTAGAGCTTTCATGGCAATGGCTAATAAGGGTATGGGTCAAAGCTTGTTGAAACTTGGTGTTGCCAATGTTGAATATAAAAGGTAATCTTTAGCTTCCAATGGTACAAAATATACATGCATTAAGTACACGTTTATTTTCCTTTTATCTGTTTTTAATTGACCCTCACACTTGTATGATGCATGTGTAGTTTGCAAAATCTTGAGTTAGAAGATTTTGGCACAAACTATGTATGCTATTGGGGTAAAGGTCGATCTTTTCGATAATCACAATATCTTTTGAGTTAAATACCATTCATGTCCATTAAAAATTGTACTGTATAATGAAAGTACTCTTGACACCTAATTGCTCTTTCTTATTAGTCAAGAACATATTTGAACATTTATTGGATTCATTAAAATCTTGATTAGAAGGGAATCTTGTAGGTGTGATTATATTAAAAAAGGCTTGTGTTATACGTACCCCGGAACACCATTTGTACCCCTTGTTTTTTCGGTTTTTTTCGTTTTTTTTTTTATTTTTTATAATTTTGTTTATGTTATAAAACTGTGAAACTGAAAGCGCGGAAATAAAAAATTATAAGTTTTAAGAGTCAAAAAGTATGAAATGTCAAAGAATACGGAACATCATAACCCCCCTGTTATATAACTGACGTGTACTGTAAAAGGGGGTACAAAAGGAATCTTTTGTACTTTTTGGTCGATTCGGTGAGCCTGGGTACTAATAGTAGCCCCTTAAAAAAAATTAAGGATCCTCTAAAGTTCTTATAGAGGTAAGTTCCTCCACTAGATAATTATCTGAAACTACTGCGGGGCTCGGTTTTCTTTATCTTGTGATGACACTTTACCTCTATATTTCAATGAACTTGACATGTTCCTATCCTTTTTTTTTTTTTCATGATGCCATTAGGTCAAGACACCCATATAAAAAGCCCAATTTATAAAAGAGAACATTGCTATAATTCTTTTAAGAGTATGCATTTAAACTTATTATCTTAAGTTTTATTTCTGCCTTTTTTTGTTCTTATTATAAAAACAGAGTACCATGTGATTACAAAGGCAAGAACTTGACACTGAGAGTTGAAGAATCTACGAAAAAGCCTAATTATCTTGCACTTAAATTCCTATACCAAGGTGGTCAAACTGAAATAGTAGGCGTTGACATTGCTCAAGTAAGTCAAAAACCATGCAACCAACTTGTACAATCATGCAACAAACTTAGCAACTTTCTCAAACGTGTGGTTTGATATATTTTTAGGTTGGTTCATCAAGCTGGACTTATATGACTAGAAACTATGGGGCTGTTTGGGACACAAGTCGCGCTCCGGAAGGACCTTTACAACTTCGGCTAGTAGTGACCTCCGGCTTTGACGGAAAATGGATATGGGCAAAGAGTGCATTGCCAGTCGACTGGACCTTAGGAGGCGTGTATGATTCCGGGGTACAAATCGATGACATGAGCGGCAAAAGTTGATGGTAATTTTTGTCGCACATTTCCCTAAGAATCTCGTCAGACATAGGCTCCTCAAGGCCCTGGGGACCATTTCTTCCCCCTGTGTTCCTCACGGCGGACGTGGGATTGTTTGTGATTTGTTCGTGAGTGCTCATGGTGAGTTTTTAGGAAAACGTGGTTGCGTTCGGGTCCCACGGATGGCGCCACTTGTTAGTACAAAATTCGTGCTGGGTTTGGTAGCGTGTCAAGTCTCTTATCGGGTCGGGCCTTCAAGCGACTTGGATACTGGATCTTGTACTAGAGCAAGAGAAGTGATGATTTTCTGCACAATTAAAAGTAAACCGTTAGCCTTACCGTGGGGACGGACCCCACGATTAGACTCCGGCGTGAGAGTAAGTATTCATTGTCAGAGTATGTGTCAGATAGAATAAGAATAATTGTGTACCTTTTGGGATGTACTGTGACTCCTATTTATAGGTGTCTAGTACTAGGGTTTCCTAGTATTTCGGTTACTTTAGTAGTGGTCGGAGTGGGTCCCTTGTCGGGCAAGGGTCCACGTATAATCGTGTTTGCGGACGCGAGTGTTCTTCCGCGGTCAGTATTTGTCCGCGGAGGCACACGGGTGCGGCTGAGAAGATACTCGCGTGCGTCTTTGAAATATCCGGAGCATGACCCTTGTCAGGCTTAGCAGTCCAGCTATTTGCTGTATTGGGCCTGGGCCCATATACGTATATTATGAACTAAGTCCAGTAAGCTTGGTGCTCATACTATACGTTATCACGAGTTGTATAGCATCTCTAATGCTAAAAACCATAACAGTTTTTTGCATTGAATGCAATTAATGCATTACATATTAAAGGAGGATAACTTTTAACAAAGACCTGGTGTACGTCAAGTCTTTGTAAAAAGTCATTCAAAAATCTTTTAGTCCAATGCATAAAAACTAGATAAAAAAGCGTTTTCAAATAGTAAAAAGCTTTTGTTAGTTTTTGCATTGAAGATACTATAAGTTTAAGGGTTTGAAACTAAAACAAATGTGTAATAAATGAAAAAAAAAGAATTGGGGGTTATGTTTTCAAGAAAAAATTAAGAAGAAAAGGAAAGTAAACATATACTAAGGGTTCGTTTGGTAGGACGCACTCAAATGTTAAATGAATGGAATACGCGACGTAATAGAATAAATGATGTAGTGTAATAATTCATTACCCTTATTAATAATGTTAGGTTGGTATGATAGGAGAGAATGCAATCGATAAAAAAAAGACTAAAATGCCCATAGTTAATAAGAAGTGTATTTAATGTGGTTAGTTAATGATGGACTTTTATGTAATTTTGATTACATTACGGACGTAATGAAAAAAAAAGGGGGCCCATATGGAATGAAATGTGTAGTTTTTGATGTAATGAGTCATTCATTTTTAATGAATAATTACATTGTATAATTATAGCCAAACAAGATTTTTTCATTCAATCGTAATAACTGTTTCCATTCCAACTTTCATTACATCATACCAAACACTACGTAAGAGGGAGTAAAGAAAATGAGAAGAAAAAAAGTTGTGTTCTAATTATGTTCTTTAAATACTAATGAAAGTAAAAGAAAGAGAAAGTTTTTGTGTTTAGAAAAAAATATAAACAAATAAAAAGCTAGCAAAAATACGTTTTTGCCCTTATAATCTTAATGCAATGCTTATATAAGGGGTATTTATGGTAATATACATTTTTCTCTTTTTTGTTCTCTCACTTTCACCCCAAAATTAGGATGAAAGTTTACAAAGCACTTTGCTCCCCCTTTCACCCATTCCCTTTAAAATCAATTACAAATACGTTGCAAATACATAAGGCGTTGACAGTTACCTACTCAAATTAGGCACTTTTACCATTTTAGCTAATTTGGTGCGCAAAGGACGATTTTGGTGCGCAATTTGTATAATTTGCGCACCAAATAATAAATACCCATTAATAACCTCACATATACCCCATCCACCCATTTATTCTTTTGTATATGCCATTTAAAATTTGGTGCGCAAAACTCACAATTTGCGCACCATAAATGACGTGTCTTATTTTTATTGGTTTAGAAATTAAATATGGTGCTCAAAGTCTCTTTTGTATACGAGATTTAGAATTTGGTGCGCAAAACTCACAATTTGCGCACCAGAAATGACGCGTCTTATTTATATTGGTTTATAAATTAAATGTGATGCTGCAACATTCTTTTTTAGGATTTGGTGTGCAAGTTTGTACTTGGTGCGCAAAATGTGTAGAATGCGCACCAAAATTGCCAAAATCTTAAATACGATTGAAATACATCATTTTACGTAAACACACTAATAAATACGCCCATTTAATTAATTTCTTCTTTAACTTTCTTTTCTAGAAAAAAACTTGAGAACATGTATTTTTTTATATCCTACACTTTCTTTTGCTTTCCACCCTTTTACACAACTTAAGAACACAGTGTAAGAGATCCTATAAAATGAGTGACGAAGAAGCCTGCTTTTTTAATCGAGTTATAAGTTCTAAGTTATATGTTAAAAAGCTGACGTAACAATACTTTTTGCAATTATACGAATCTATAACTCCGCACTGTGCACCTGATGCCCTAAGAAAATATACAAACCAGGGTAATGAAAATCATGTCTTTCAAACCTAATGAAAGTGATAGATAATAGCAATGTTTTGAAAAACGGGTCTTTAATCGACCCGACAGGTTTAAGCGGGTTTTGAAAATATGATAACCGGTTTAATTTGAACCGTTTTTCAAGCGAAACCGGTTTAACCGGTTGAATTGGCCGGTCGAACCGGGTTTAAAACATTGGATAATAGTCATAAAAATTTCACAATCATGCTTAAAGTGTACATCAAAACATTATTATCACACACTTAACATTTTCTCACTAGTACAAATCTAACGTTTTATTGAAATTAATACAAGTGTGTTGTAGAATTAAAACTAAATATAGATACTCTCGTATAAAATCTTTGATGAAATTATTATAAAACAAAATATTCTTTCACGGCAAACGTCATATAAAGAATCAAACATGAGTAAAAGATAAAAGAACTGATTTTGATAAGAAATGACTTGGTGGGACCTATTGGATCAATTCTTTATCAAGATTTCACGCACATGCTAGAAACGTGTAAGCTACATGTTACATGTGAAGGTTGAGTACAACTTGTGATTAGGGAAGTGTGTTACACTCGCTTTTAAAGGAAGTGGTTATGGTGAGAAGAAAAGGCCAACTCGTGACGTGATGATTGGTTAATGCATGGGTATTTCAGCCAAGTAAATATCTAGCTTAAGACAATGTCAAACAAGGTTCTGCCTTGCTTTCACATTGGGCTGATTATGGTTGGAAAATTTAAAATCGATTAGATTGAAAGCTGATTTATCTATAACTCAGTCCACAAACGATCGGTGCATATACAACCCTGAGGCATAGAGGTGGGCAAAAAAACCGGTTGATGAACCGAACTGGAAAAAAATCGAAACCGGTTTTTTGAAAACCGGTTTGACCCAAACTGAACCATCGGTTTATGAACCGGTTCATGTTTTTTAAATACCACCGGTTTGAAACCGGGTTTGAACCGAACCGGTTTATAAACCGATTTTTTTAGAAAGGTTAAGAAACTAAAAAAGTAATAAAGGGTACATGCCATATTTAATATGTGACATGTGATTTTCAGATTCAGAATGACATGTGTCATTGAAATATTGAATGGCCCACGTTTGTTGTTTTCCTTTTCTAACCAAATGCAGGCTAAGAAACTAAAAAAGTACTAAAGGACATGCCATATTTAATAACTATATTTCATACATTTAATACTAGATGTCATTTAATAAGTAGATGGTAGAGGGTAAATGTGTCATTTAATAAGCAGAAGACCATTCGCAGTCTAATAAGTAGTACCGATATTGTTTAGAGCTAGAGCTTAGAGTTTAGAGCTAGTGATAGACTGATAGGTAGTACCAATACTGTTTATCATACTTACAAATTTTCAACCGGTAAATTTTCAAAATTTCAATTTTTTTCATACACATTATTTTAGTATAAGTAAAAGGGTTGGGTGTTGGGGTAAATTACACAGTCTCAAAACACAAAAAGAATTTTTCTAAAAACCCAAAAAACACTCTTAAAAAATGTCATTCGTTGCAGAATCATCAACCGAACTTACCGTGGTTACGTATTTTTTGTTGTTAATTTTACGGGATTTTTTGTGTACAGAAATAGTAAATAGTTAAAAAGTCTTGAGGGGACCGTTTGATTTATTTTTTTTTACTTTGAGCCGATTTAGTTGCTTTTTTTTTTTTTTTTTTTTTTTAATTTTGGGCTAGTTTTTTTTTTTTTTTTTTTTATTGTGGGCCTAATTTTATGCGAATTTTTTAGGCTAGTTTGTCGAAAATGTGTTTATAGGTAATATTTTTTTTTATATGGCGTATGTGCTTGGGCCTCATGTTTAAGGTGTTGTTTTTTTTTTGCTATATGGGTTTTTTTTTAATATAATGGGTTGTACGTTTGTAACCATATCGATTATTTTAAAGTTATCAGGTATCAAAGATGTTTTCGCGGGTATTTTTTTTATTTGAATAAATCAGAACTTTTATAATATTTTTTTCCCTCCTACTTTGTCCATACAAATTTAAAAAAAAAAAAAAAAAAAAAACACTAAAACCGGGCTGGCCCAAAATGGCAGCCCGTTACTGTAGCTAGGGGCCCACAGTCAAAACGACTGCGTATCAGTCGCCTATTGTGTATATTAGTAATGACATTGTGTCATTGAAATATTGAATGGCCCACGTTTGTTGTTTTCCTTTTCTAACCAAATGCAGGCTAAGAAACTAAAAAAGTACTAAAGGACATGCCATATTTAATAACTATATTTCATACATTTAATACTAGATGTCATTTAATAAGTAGATGGTAGAGGGTAAAGGTGTCATTTAATAAGCAGAAGACCATTCGCAGTCTAATAAGTAGTACCGATATTGTTTAGAGCTAGAGCTTAGAGTTTAGAGCTAGTGATAGACTGATAGGTAGTACCAATACTGTTTATCATACTTACAAATTTTCAACCGGTAAATTTTCAAAATTTCAAAATTTTAATTTTTTCATACACATTATTTTAGTATAATTTTTTCATACACATTAATTTTTTCAAGATTTTGTGTTTTGGTTTGGGGAAACCGGTGGTAAAACCGGTTGAAACCAAGAAAACCCAAACCGGTTTCAAACCGCCGGTTTGGCCTCAAACTGAAACCGGTTTGGTCAAACCCGGTGTTGACCGGTTGGGTGTTGGGGTAAATTACACCGTCTCAAAACACAAAAATAATTTTTCTAAAAACCCAAAAAACACTCTTAAAAAATGTCATTCGTTGCAGAATCATCAACCAAACTTGCCGTGGTTGAAGTCACAACGACGAAAAAAACCCCGGAGATTTGGGTAAACTACGATTTGTGTGTGATGTCGGACAATTCGAAAAGAGCGAGATGTAAGAAATGTAGCCATTTTTTCAAAACAGATTCGAACTCTACGTTGAGAACTCACATGAATAAAAGTTGTCCCGTTGTGAAAGCGGCGGCGAGTTCTAGTCAAACAGCCATGGGAAATGATGGGTCGTTGTGGCAATACAAGGCGGATCGGGTTTGAGATAGGATGGCGAAATTTGTGATTCAAGAAACCTTGCCGTTTGATCACTTCGACAATCGACGAATGACCGATCTTATCAAAGAAACGCTTCAACCTCGGTATTGCAACGTAAGTCGAGCTACCCTTAGACGTGATTGTATAAAATTGTGGGCTCAAGCAAAAAATGAATTGATTTTAGGATTTCAAAATTTAGAAACTGGTGTAAATTTAACATGTGATGTTTGGACCGCTCCACATGGTTCACCGGATTCGAATCTTTGTGAGAACTGCATACATGTTCGCATTTTCCCAGCATATTTATATCTCCTTTATATCCCTAAGCATATAAAACACTACTTTTATTATAAAGAAAACTTTTAATGCATAATTCAATGTAATACACTAGACCATAAACCTCAAATACATATGAAATAGGAGTGACAAAAACTATCTTCAACTTGACCACATGACCGTTCATTGTTTTCATGACATTTAATACACTGAAATTCATCACTCACCTATTGGAAAAAAATTCATTACTCAAACCGGTTTACGGCAAACCGGTTTGAACCGGTTCGTATCGGTTCAAGATTTTGGATGGAAAAACCGGTTTAAAACCTTATAAAAACTACAAATGTTTAATATAATTACAAATGCATCTCATTATGTATACTATTTATAATTGTTATTTTTCTTCACAATGTTCACGTCAGTAGAGGTGAACAAAAAAACCGGTTTTAAAAACCGGAACCGGTTTGAAACCGGAAAACCGAACCGGTCAACACCGGGTTTGACCAAACCGGTTTCGGTTTGAGGCCAAACCGGCGGTTTGGAACCGGTTTGGGTTTTCTTGGTTTCGACCGGTTTTACCACCGGTTTATCAAACCGGTTTGAAAAACCGGTTTCCCCAAACCGGTTTCAACCCGAACCGGTCCGGGAGCCTACACAAAATTTTCAAATTTTGAATCTTCAGCTTTTAACACGTGGGGGGACCCGTTTTCTGACTTTCTTAGCTGTAATGTTTGTTATTTACCACTTTGAATGATTATAAATTCATGTATTGTGTTGTAGTTCAAATCACACAACTTACAATACAATCATCCAAAGCAAAACCAAATTTCCTTCAATGGCAAGTGAATCCGCATCCACCTCAACTGCCACCGGTGTTGGTTCAACAAGTGCACCGACAATTCGTGAAATCATAACAACCAATCAAAACCCCCAGATTTGGAAATACTTCAACCTTTGCATAATGACCGACAACTCACAAAAAGCTCAATGCAAGCATTGCTTTCATTTCTTATCGGTCAGTTCCAACACGACATTGAGGAATCATATAACTCATCCGCATTGTGAAGCAAAGAAGGCACAGCAGAACCAGAATCCGGAAGCGGGGCAAACGTCTATGGCTCGAGATGAGAGTGTTTTCAGGTATGATCCAGATTATCTTTGTGAATAATTCGCGGGTTTGGTGATTCTACGAGCGTTACCGTTCAACCACTTTGACCACGTGCAAACAACGATGGTGTTCCAGAACACTATGCAACCAAGATACACTCATGTAAGTCGCTCTACTCTCAAACGTGATGCAATGAAACTATGGTTGGCGACTAAACAAGAAATAATTGATAGTTTTGGTAACATAAATGCTTGTGTCAACCTAACAACGGATGTATGGTCCGCTCCTCAGGGGGTGCCCGGTTCTTACATGTGTGTTACCGCACATTGAATTGAACCCGATACTTGGCAAATGATGAAGCGGGTCATTTCATTCGAAGTGTTTCCGTCTCCTCACACGGGTGGAGCCTTGTTTAAAATGTTGACAAAAGTCCTTATCAATTTTAATTTGGAAGATAAAGTTATGTCAATTACACTGGATAATGCTAGGAACAACACATCCGCCATGGATAAACTAAAATTAAAATACGAGCCACCAATGGGGGTAGGTTTTATCATAGTGGTTTGAAACAACAAACTACTTTGGGGTATTTTCATGACATTTTGGCCAATAAGAATAGGTGTAATCGTTTTTCGGCTGAAAATTGGGTTATTATTCAATCTTTAACCCAATTACTTGAAGTGTTTAACACTGCCACGGAAATTTTATCGGGGGTTTACTACCCAACATCTCCATTGGTACTTCAACAGATTTTCTTCATGAGTACGGTATTAAGCGAATATGAACTTGAGGGGGGTATATTGTCAAGTATGATTAAACCAATGAAGAAAAAACTTAGGAAGTATTTTCAACACATGCCACCGATAATTACTTGTGCAGCTGCTTTAAATCCATGTTTCAATGTTAACGGGGTAGACTTTCTTATCGAGTCGATAAGTACGGATTTGGAGTTTTTTGACGATAGTTTTGCATCTAAGTCAAAAAGTTATTTTAAAGAATCTTTGGAAGGTTTGTATAATCTTTATTATGCAAAATATGGTAACCCAACTCAATCATCTCAAACAAGTGGTGGGGCTACTTCATCGAAGGCGAGTGGCGGAAATAAGTATAGCCGTTTGCTAAGCGGTTTAAAAGCACATACAAAAAAAGGCAAGGACTGATCCTACAATGTGTAGCGAATATGAGCGATATGTCAATTCGGATTTTGTCACACATCTTCATCCCAAAGAGTTTGCAACTTTTGATGTCTTAGGTTTTTGGAAAGAAAAGGAAACAATGTATCCCGTTCTATCCCGCATGGCCATGGATATAATAAGTGTACAAGCTTCTTCGGTAGCTTCTGAATCCGCATTTTCAACAAGTGGGAGGGTGTTGTCAATCCGAAGAACAAGACTCACTCCGGCGTCTTTAGAGATGTGCATGTGTTTGAAGGATCACTTGGACGCTAAAGAGCGTAAACAAGACAAAAGCCCTCTTGAAATACCCTTAGACTTTGAAGAAGATGTCTTGGATGACGAGGTGCAACGAAATGAAGCCATTCCACTATCCGATGAAGAAATTGCACTAGATGCTAGCAGCGAAGGCACTCTGTCTCCGGGAGGACCACGGTATGATTATATGATGAGCAGCGAAGAAGCCGAAGATGATTACTAATTTTCGATTAGTATGTTGTATTTTTAATTCGCTTGCATTATGTTGTTGATGTTGTATTTTAAATTTCCTTGCAAGGCTTGCATTGTGTTGTATTTTCCTTTCCAATGTATTTCGTTTCTGATGTATTAGGGTTTTTCTATTAAATAAAAGTTGAAGTTTATTCCGTTTATAGCGTACAAAACCACGAAAAACGAAAAAAAACAAACCGGTTGTTAACCGGTCATGAACCGGTTCGACAAAAACCGCACCCCAAACCGGTTTCGGTTTCTTCCAAACCGGTTTTGACTGGTTCGTTGACCGAAATAGGTTCCTGTTTGACTGAAACGAACCGAACTGGTTAACCAGTTTGCGCACGTCTATACTGAGGCATATGCTACTTTCGATCCAATTATGTAGTCCAGGCCCATCATATTCTTCATCCGGCCCTTTTTCTTTGTAGCCGACTCAAATGTATATCACCAACACAAAATGATAGCACCTTCCCAGAACCATCATCCACTCTTCCGGATGCATCATCCACACCACCGACTGAATGGTGCGGTTTTCTATGCGTTTTTTCGTTATTTGATTTGGTATTTTACTTTTTATTGTCTATTAGGGTTTAGTTTTAGTTGATTCATATTTTGATTTTGAAATTAAGGGTTTGTCATATGATTTTGAAATTAGGGTTTATGTTAATTTTAATTTTTTATAGTATATGTTTTGCAGTGATTTTGCCACCCTTTTTCAAGGTGGTGCTGGCCGGATAGAAGATGGATACAGGCTCCATATCTTTCAAGCAGGTTTGATTTTTCCTTTAATCATTGTTCGAGACCTAACCAAGTAGCTTTTGATTATAGGTGACAATATAAGGGGCAGATGGGATGGTTAATAATAGGTGAAAATTAGTAGTTAAGTAATAAGTTAGTCATATATTGTAACATAAATTATACTGATGCCATAAATAGTTATGCTAGAACCGGTTGCTTTAAGTTACGATAACATATTCGAGTTTTTTAAATGAAATGACAAGTACAGTAAGGAGATGGTGATGTCGTGTTTGATTTTTCTATATTGTGTTTTATAGATAAAAATTTGATGGATTTATGATGGGGATGATGGGTTTTTGTTGGGAATAAAGGCTTCTTAAGTTTCTACTGCTGGTTGAAGAAACTACTGCTGGCGAAGATTAGAGAAAACAGTCTAAGTCATTAGTACTGTTAGTGTAATAGTTAGTGCTGCCAGTACAAAGTGTTAGTACTGTTAGTTATAATAGTTAGTACTGTTAGTTATATAGTTAGTACTGCTAAAGTGATATGCATGAGATATATTAGGAATAGATATGCATTGTTCACTTGACGCGTTTTGTAAGCCTATTAGGGTTTCCTTGGTGTATAAAAGGAACCCTATGACATAGATCTAGATATAAGTTTTATATAGTTTTCATAGCAGTCATAGTTCATAGCTTCAAGGTTATTTTGTAACCCTATCACTATTCAGAGTGATCGTTTTATATTGAAGCTGAAAGTTTAGTAAAACTTTGTGTACTGTTTCATTGTTCTTCTTAGTATTGCAAACTAGATTCCGCATAGTTTGTGATATTCTCAATCTTAGTTTCTACTATAGTTGTTTTGGATCTATCCAACACAACTAAGCTTTAACAAGCTAAGTAAGATCTGTTCAAAAGGGATCAACCGTTTTGGTTAAAGTTTTTGAATTGAAAAGTGTATTATAAAATACGACGGTTAAGAATCTGTTTCCATAATTTAAGCTAATGATCTCTAGGTAAAAAATGGTGACCTGTAGCTTTTTTTAATTGTTCATTTTTAGGAATGAGGACGTGGAATTTACAAGAAAATCATCTCCGATTGATAAAGTCTAAACCGAGGAGACACGGAAAAGGCATTTGATGGCGCCTTACCAAGTATGGGGTTCAACCCAGGCGTTTCTTGATAATGCTAGTTTTGTTTACGAGATATATTTGAAAATACTCGAAAGACATATTTTAACATATCTGGATACTGGTGCAGGAATTACTTGCGTGGAGTAGGTGAGAAATTTGTAAATGTTATTGGGACTACTTTCCAGTTACATTATTTTTATGCCAAGTTTACTATGAACCGTTATACATCTATCGGGGGTTCTGGTTATAATGTAGTGTCTGATTTGCTCATTTTTTCAGTGAGTTAATGGTATATAGGGACAATGCAAAAATGGACTGCCATGGAAACGGCTAGAAATAGTGCTTTGTTTCTAACACCGACACTAAATGGTTGGTTTTTATAACTTCGTTTCTTATACTACTAATTGATCATATAAAGTTAACTAATACTAACTTACATTAAAAAGATTAACATCAAGCTTTCCTGTCGTGTTTTGACATTGCAGGTCATGTGCAAAATTTTAATACAGGATCACAACATATATTTACACCAACTAATGATCTTCTACGTAACATAACACCACTTTATCACACATCAACATGTAAGTTTCAATCATGATAAAGTCTTCCTTTTGTTAATATCCACAAACTTTTATACAAATTTTATGCAGTTTTTACTCCCAAATTCAGTATTTGTTGGGTAATGTATACACTGAAACTTATGTGAATTATCTATTTGCATAGCGTCAAACCAATCTAATGGTAATGGCAGACAATGGAATGAAAACGCTACACCTTCAACAACTATTCCTCTTGCTGGATCTACACGATTACCTTCGGTCATAACTGCAATTCCAACAAATCCATCACATAACTCCAGTTTCAAATGTAACAAACGGTTAGTTAATAGAGATTTACATTTGGAAAAAAACTAAAATCAAAATTTTTTATAAACACTTTTTTGGGTATTTTAATGCCACATTCTTTTAAAATACAGGGTAACAGGAATGAAAAAATACAAGTGCTTCGTCGTCACTTAGACAACCTAATCATCGTCAAAGAGTTACACAACCTGGAACAAAGACACCAAGGAGATCACGTAGAACAGCTATACAAGATGTTCCACGCAAAACTTTTAAAGAAAATGAAGGTGTACCACACACAGAGTTTTTGACAAATTCAACGGTATTTCTAAAGTTTGGATTACCATTCTTTTAACACATTCGACAGGAAAAAATCAGTTCCTTTATAATGGTCTGTTGATTTTCAGCATGCATAACAATTTATAATCTAAATCAAACATCAAAGCACGTAATAGCGGAAGCGATAACAAATCATATAATTAACATGCATATAATTAACCGGGTCGGGTTACATACCTTTGGATTCTTGAGCACAAGAATCGTTCTTGTTTTCTTTGTTCTTGATCTAACCCTAATTAGGGTTTATGTAGATTAATGGAATTACCCCATACCGTTTTGTAATTCAATCCAAGATACAATCAATAGTGTGATTGAATCACGTTCTTGTACACACGTACTAATACCAAGTAAACAATTTGCTAGTAATAAACACAAAACAATTTTTCTTGATACTCAAAAAATTCGATCAACCCACTAGAATGGTTTGCCGATCGGTTTTGACAAAACTAAACCTTTTTTTTATTTTTTTTTTTTTTTTTTTTCTTTTTTTTTTTTTTCCTTTTTTTCTTCTTCATCTTCAACCCAGTATGAACTAGAAAGAAACAACAATTACCCAAACAATTTGAAAAGTGTTCATCAAACACAAATTAAAAACAAATTCCCATGAGAAGAACCCCAAAAATACAAACCTACTCGAATCCCCACAGAGATCATCGACAATTAAATCGGTAATTATTAACATGTTAAAACGGCTCGTGATGCCACTGTTGTTTTTCAGCATGCATAACAATTTATAATCTAAATCAAACATCAAAGCACGTAATAGCGGAAGCGATAACAAATCATATAATTAACATGCATATAATTAACCGGGTCGGGTTACATACCTTTGGATTCTCGCGAGCACAAGAATCGTTCTTGTTTTCTTTGTTCTTGATCTAACCCTAATTAGGGTTTATGTGGATTAATGGAATTACCCCTTACCGTTTTGTAATTCAATCCAAGATACAATCAATAGTGTGATTGAATCACGTTCTTGTACACACGTACTAATACCAAGTAAACAATTTGCTAGTAATAAACACAAAACAATTTTTCTTGATACTCAAAAAATTCGATCAACCCACTAGAATGGTTTGCCGATCGGTTTTGACAAAAAAGAAGGGAGAAAAGACTTTGGGAATTGTATGTGCACAAGAGATGAGAATACAATGACCCTAGGCCCTTTATTTATAGTGTGGAAAACTTAGAGAGCAAGTTAGACAAGGATTAGGATACCCTAATCCTATAGCCGATCGGTGCTATCCTTAAGGGATTCTAGTACCATCTTTGATCTCTTTAATTCCATCTATAGTCCTTTCTTTTAATTAGTTAACTGTCGTTAGTCATTATCCTTTAAATACTAACGGTCGTTATATGTTTTGTGTATTTAATAATTAAATATAACCTTTTTATAAATAATTATTAAACATTTACTCTTCATACGTAAAGTGTGCAATCCCATGATCTCGAGTTCGATCCTAACACACATCCACTAATTTATGTCCATAAACTAACATGGTCTACATCTCAGATATTCCACGCATAAATGTTGCATTTTTTTAACGTACCTATTATTTAACATTTTACACAGATTACTTTGATCATGGAGACCGAACCGAAGAATGCCAAGAATGTCATGCTTTGTTGTGGCGGACAGAATCTTTAAGAGGAAACCCAAACGGCTCAAAGAAATCATTTTTGCTATCGTGTTTTGTTAGCATGGCGATATCCAGTTCATGGATTGGGAATGCGTTTGCTTGATTCAAGAAGTAAGAACAAAGAAAGCAAAAGGTGGTACCAAAAGAGCCACATGCTTCGGATCAGACTCTTAATAAGCAGGGAGAACAGACTAGGGACACCGTTAACCGTTCAGAATCTATAACCTGTATTTATATCAATATATATCAGCAAGTTTTTTCTTTCCATTCACATTGCCAAACACCCCTTTCCAATTCTACAAAATAGTAGATAGTTTCTTGCCATGCGTAGTAGATAGTTTCTATTTTCCTTTTTGGACCACATATCGGCAAAACAACACTCACAAAAACAAGCAAAAAAGCTGGAAGAGCCAATTTCACCCCACAAAAATAATAACAAAACTCTAAGTCCTCTTAAATAGAAAATATTTATAGAAATTCAGATAGCGTGTTGACAGGTATTTTAGTGGTTTGTTGTCACAGGTTATTCGTAGTGATCTGGAACAAGGACGTTCTTACGGTCGTTTGCAGACCCGTGTTAAGCATACCGAGCGCGCAAGATCAATCGACATTGTGACTAAAGGTGAATAACGATGCATTGCATTTTTATTAGTTTAATGTCTAAATTGGTATAGATTAAAAGTATAATGAGCAATGTAGGATACCTTATAACGTATACTGATATTTTATGACATTAGCTCCACAAAATAAATGACGAAAGTCTGGAGTGGTTGCAAGCTGCATAAGAAAAGAGACAAGTCTCATTGGCTGCACTTTCTACAAAACATCAACAAGTAAAATGCATGTATCCATTTAAAGAATAATATTAATTTTGAATTTTGATCTCGGTACATCTTAATCACAAATTATGTTATGTGCATTTTCAGCAAATAGCAAAGCTAGAAGCTCAACTTACCGAGTCAGCAACAGATAGAACCAAAGCGACAGAAACAATCTCTTCTCTGCAGGTAAATATGTGATCTTTTGATACTTACATTAATATATAGTAAATACAAAGTCTGACATGGCGTCATTCTTAATGGATGAATAAAATGGAAGTAGACATATTAATTCTGACTGTTATCGAAGTGAGGAAGCGTTGAAATCCTTGCTTACTAGAGATGTTGGACGAAAGGGGAAGTTTGTGTTTAAGTAAGCATAATCTGGTGTTTGGCAAACCATCAGCACAAACTTAATTATCTGTGTTTTTCACTAACAAACCCCGGATTCTTCTATTAGAATGTTCGAAAATTATGGACAATGCTTTATTTCTTAGTAATGACAACCAGATCACACAAATAATTAACTTGACGAGGAGTCAACTATTTTTCCAACATTTAAGTAGTCTTGCATATTAACAATGATGGTACTTATTTAGGTTAGAATGTATAATTTATATGCTTTAATATTTGCCTTCTACTTTTTAGTATTCATGTCTTTAAAAATATAAATGTGGGTGCACCTCCCTGCGAGATACTTGGGTGGCCTGTTAATTTTGTTTAGCCGACATCAAATACGGATGCGAACTGAAGTAGTTGTAGAGCAGAAGGTGAGGTTTGCAGAGCAAAAGACGTGTTTGTAACTGGAGTATTAGACATAACAAAGGCTACAAATAAATAATTCTTCTAAGGCTGATATTTATTTTTAGAATAATATTGTAATGTGTAACTCTTTTTAATAGCTTAGACTAGATTATGTAATCATATTTGACGCACTGGTCATTCTGAGATGATAATCCCTTCTATCAGCTTATTATGTATTATAATGTTGTTGTGGTTGTTACACAATGCACTGTACTAAACAAGATTAGGCACGGTTCCGGAAAACAACATATCCGAAAGGAAGTCTGTTGTACGGTAGTCTGGCCCATTCCGTTGTAGTGCACAAATCGGCCGCACATAGATACTCAAAACAAGCTAGCCCCCGCCTCAACGCGCGGGTCTCTTTCCATCTCGTTTAGTCTCGTTTAGTCTCAAACATAAAATCGAGGAGTGGATCAAATTGTTCGGTCTATGTTCAGGTCGGTTCGATCCGGTTCAGATATTCGGTCTGATCCGATCAAACAAAACATAATAACCGGTTTCGTGTAAAATCGAACCATACCAGAAATCGAGGACCGAAGACCAGATCAAAATATGTTCGGTCCGATCCGTAGTCTATTATGCTTAACCCGATTTTCACATTACTTTTTCGAAAATGATATTTCTACAAAAGTTTTATAAAATTATATTCACACAATGACTTAAAAAATATGTAGAGTAAAAAAGAAAAAAACAATGATGCAATATGATTGAATCACTACATTTGCTAAGTCATTATAAGAGTAAAATTTCTTTTACTTATTATTAATATAAATCTTAATTTTTTTACTGTTGTTTGATATCGATTTAATGATTTATGTAAGTCTAAATTCAGGCTTGAATCATTAAAGGTATGTTTAGTTAGGCGTAATAAATTAATAAAGGGAAGTAATCAACGATGTAACAGAATGAACATAGCAATTGAATGTGGTCATTATTGTTCCATTGTTTTATTTGGTTGTGTTCGAGCAAATTTCTGTAGATGCTCTTCAGCCCTGGTCCTTAGGAGGTCTTGTAGCTGCTGCTTCGTCTCCTAGGCTGAAATAAGAAAGAACACCGTTAGCTCGCCCCGAGGTTTTAATCCGAGACCAAGCTCCTGCGTGAGAGTAAGTATATGCTTGGTATAAGTTTTAGTAAGAGAAGCTAGAGAGAGAGAGTAGGGAGAAGTATGTTTGTGTAACCTACCCTGTTCATGTGTGCGAACAGTTCATTATATACTACCTGGGCTTAGCTCCAAGACACGAGCATTATGTAAGCTAAGTTGTCTTCTAGAGGCAGCACGTCAGTCGCTGACATGTATCAGACTTTGTCTTCGGGGTCAAAGTTGTCTCCATGCTCCAAGTAATGGCTGTACATCAGACGCTTGTGTCATTCGTACATCGTACGTCAATCGTCAGTGTATTAGCTGCGATGGGGACAATGCTCTATCTCCTGCAGGTATTACTCTTTGTCTCCTAAAGAGACTTACTGCTCCTTACCTCATGAGGAGACTTGCTGCTCCTTACCTCCTGAGGAGACTGGCTGCTCCTTGCCTCCTGAGGAGACTAGCTGCTCCTTACCTCCCGAGGAGGCTTGCTGCTCCTTACCTCTTGAGGAGGCTTGCTTCTCCTTACCTCCTGAGGAGACACTACTCCTTAGTTATTGCCTCTGGACCTGAGGTGGCCTTTGGAGTAGTTTTGTCTTAGAAATATAAGGAGTTAATAGTGATTGTCTCCCCCAAAGTATCCGGAGGAGACCATACCTCATCATGCCCCCAGTTTAGTATCAACGTATTGTTAAGTAGTTGGTACTAGACTTAAAAAAGAGAAAGGTTGTCTAGTCGTCCAAGGTATTCCTCCAGAGTTCATATCAATGTTTTTTAAGGTATATACTTTGTAATTATTTTTACCGTTTGAAATTTAAGCGATAAATATTTTGTAGTTTTGGTGTGCTACTATGGTGCTTTATCGGACACATGTGTCTAGCGGCGCACCCGGATTGACTAGCCCATATGTCGCGGGCTTTTTAGGCCCAACCCCACTCAATACTCATAACCCTTGGATTCCCCCAAGGTCCTATATATATGGCTCTTACTTTTCATTTTTACCATATCCATTCTAATTTTTTTTTCACCTAGTTCCTTATTCCCTTCTCTCACTTGTAGATTATACTTGAGTGCCCTACCAAAGGGTTCCTTCTTTTGAGCTCGGTCGGAGGTATCCCGTCCGGAGGAGGTTGATTTAGTCCGGAGACGAGTTTTCTACGTCGGGGGTGTTGGTTTTGAGGGCTTGTCTCAATCGGTGGGGGTTGTCTTGATCAGAGGTATTGTATCGATCGAAGTTTGTTTTAATCAGAGGAGTGGTTTCGATCGGAGTTTTGTTGGGTTCAATCGGAGTTGGGCTTGGTCGGAGACGCTTGGGTCTCGTCCATAGGATAGCTTGGTCGGATACGCGTGGGCCTCGTCCAGAGGTGTGAACTCGATCGGAGACGTGTGGTCTCGTCCGGAGGTGAGAACTCGATCGGAGACGCGTGGTCCCGTCCGGTGGTAAATTGGCTTGTCCGGAGTGTTTGGTCCAGAGGTTTAGGTGTTCGTCCGAAACTATATCTCGCTCGAAAGTGACTCGTCCGGTGGTAGATTGGCTCGATCAGAGGGTTTGGTCTGGTGGTTTTAGGTGTTCATCCGAAAGTGAGTTGTCTCGATCGGATAGTGACTTGTCACGGTCGGAGGGATTAAGTGTTGTCCTGAGTGACTTCGCCCGACGGCTAGATCTAAGGGGTTCAACCGATTTTTGCCAACGACCTCTCGAGGTATTCTTTAGATTTCACCTTATTTTCCTTATGGCTAAGAAAGATATGCATACGTATTGTAACAACCGGTAATTTTCGGAATTTTATGACTATTTTACCCTTTGACTTTTTGGGTCTGACTTGACTTTTTGTCTTTTGATCTTTTATTGTCACATAAAAATGATTACCGTGTAACCGGTAATTTTTCAGAACATATTTAAATAATAAATCATATTTATTATTACATATCTCTCATGTGCAAATTTATTTTTAACTTATTTGACATGAAAACGAGAAGATATATGTTATTCCTAAGTTGACTTATAAAAAACGACCCGCTAAATCACGTTTTCACGACTCGGACTCCAAAGCAATTTGATGTAAAACGACATTACGGACAACTTTTAGTTTTGCCCGAGATCCGAAAACAAGAAGAAAATGACCGAAATACCCTCGCAAAATTTTAGAAACGAGAACAACGCGTACCGACACAGAAATAATTAAATTATATTTAATTATCACTTTTTAATAAATAAAAATATTTAATAAATTATTTATCATATTATTCAGAAACGTTTGATAAAAACGCAAAGGTTCGAGTCAAAGTTGTATTTTTACAGACAAGCTTACCCGAGACACCCAATGACTACCAAATAAATACTAAACATTTTAAATAAATTGTTTAAAACGTTTATGAAAACTAGTCATGTAAATACTTATTTTTGTGGGAAAAATCATTTCGAACGTAATGGCGCAACTTTCGTGTCTTGAATCCACCGTTAACTAGCCTAAACGAGTCCTGAACCATTATTTTACAAAAATTACATTTTTAGTCCCTCTAGTAATATTTACATGAAATCCCCCTAGACTATTATACACTTTCTATTTTGTTTTAAAATTTTCATATATATATATATATATATAAACTTAACATTAGGGTTTCTCATTTAGTAACTCTAGCCACCACACTCTTTCTCCCTCCTCTCAAAATCCGGCGCGCTCCGACGAGTTTTCGGCCACCGTTGCCGGCAGCCGAGGCAAACACCACCACATCCACCCCATCACGCCTCCACCACCATGGCTGCCTCACCTTCGCTGTCACATCACCATTCCACGCCACACCCTCCTACCGATCCACCACACATCATCACCACCACAACCGCCACTCCCACCGCCACCCTACTCCACCAACATCATCACGGCACCATCACCTTCATCACCACTTCACGCCACAAACACCATCACTACCTCTACCGACGCCATGCACCGCGATCCTCGTCATCCCACCATCATCACCACAGCCAACACCACCAAGGGTGCGTTGGTTTTGCTCAGCCACCACCAAGGGTGCGTTTGGTAGCCTCCACACCATAAGGGTGTGTTTGTTTATGTGATAAAACAACAATAAGGGTGCGTTTGGTTTGCTGTTAATAGCTTTAGGATGTGTTTGGTTGGCTGTGTAACCGCACAAAGGGTGCGTTTGGTTTAAGAGAGGCACCAAGGGGTGCGTTTGGTTTAGCAGAAACACCGAAAGGGTGCGTTTGGGTTAACAGAAACACTAGGGTGCGTTTGGTTGGCTGTGTAACCACACAAATGGTGCGTTTGGTTTAAGAGAAGCACCAAGGGGTGCGTTTGGTTTAGCAGAAACACCGAAAGGATGCGTTTGGGTTAACAAAAACACTAGGGTGCGTTTGGTTGGCTGTATAACAGCCATAAGGGTGCGTTTGGTTTAGTAATAACCATAAGGGGTGTTTGGTTTAGCAGTTAGGGTGCGTTTGGTTTAGCAGTTAGGGTGCGTTCAGTTTAGCAGTTAGGGTACGTTTGGTTTTACTTATGTTATTTATTATTTGATCTCGTCTAATTATATATATTGATCACGCGAGTATATTGCAACATAGTTTGATAAAAAAGGAAAAACAATGAATTTTGTAAAAATGGGAAATGTCAAATCAACGTATAACTCATGTCAAAAATTTCTATAAATTTCTATACTTAGTATAGTCACTTAAAAATTCTATTATCTTGGAAACCCGAGAAAAAAGATTAAGTTATAATCTTAAGATATTCTATGTATAATTATACAATAACCCGGTGAATAAACGAAAACTATACTTTTACAAACGAGACAACTATTTTTGCTGCAACCCGTCAAAGAAACGAAATACTAACTTATAAAATATTATTTTATATTTTATAATTCCCGACTAATAGATAGAATAATATCTTTTGTAAAAACTTTAAAAACGTCATTTATATAATTCATGACTTTGAAACGTGTGTTTACATTTATGCAAGAAATCTTTATTACTTTAATTAGTGATTTTCGAACACGTGTCGAATTATGTTGTCACAATTATTTTCTCACGTTTCTTATATAATACATGTAGGGTATTATATACTTTTATTTTATTTTCATATATAATACATGTCATGTATTATATACACCTCGATTATTTATTGATTGTTTGTCTTTGTTATATAATTCACCATATGAATTATATACATGTTTATTTTTTCATATATAATATATATGCGGAATATATTACATATTTTGCATTACTTTTCGATTTATTTTATTTAACGAACCACCAAACTATTACAACTTGAAATCTAAATCTTTTATCAACGTGTCGCGTTGATGTAACCATCCATCGGAAAACTCAAATACATTATCCTAGGCTAGTGGGTCATAGCCGTTAAGATAAACCGCAACTTCTTGGTCGAGCCGTTCAGGTTTTCGTTCAGGGTGCGTGTGTTTTCTTGCACTTCAAGGGTGCGATTGGTTTTTTATTTCAATGCCGAAAGTGGTGTTTGTTTGTTGCGTTATTACATCAACAGGGTGTTTTTTGTTTGCAGCGTCCATCAGCCAAAACAGGGTGCGTTTGGATCTGGGTCACCACTATTAGGTGCGTTTGGTTGTGGTTGACGGCCACAGGGGCGCTTGGTTTAGTAGAAATCGCACAAGGGTGCGCTCGGGTTTAGGTTTAACAGCAATAGGGGTGTTTGGTTTGGCTGATTAAACACCAAGGGGTGTGTTTGGTTTGGACAGAGACACTAAGGGCGTGTTTGGGTTAACAAAAAATACATAAGGGTGTGTTTGGTTCAGCAGCAGCCGTGAGGGTGTCGTGGTTTGAAATAGTACAAATCGACCAAAAAATAATTCGTAATGATTTTTTATGAATATAAAACCGGACCAAATGGTGGCTTAATGGTTAAATAAATGTGTTGTTTATTATTTTATTTTTGGTGTTTAACAGCCTTCGGGTGTGTTTGGATTTGCGGTTAATAACATAGTTGGGAGTATTTGGGTTTAGGTTTGCATCATGGATTGATTTAATTGAGGGAAAATAATTAACTTTTGTTAATACGGTAAACGTTACATAAACGAATAGGTCATGCCGAGATTTTTATAAATTGCTACGATTAGTAAATTTTTACAAATCTACTTTATTTATTATCTTGAAATGTCTTGAGAAATATTAAATCGTGAAGACCCGATAATCAAACGTAAACTATAATTTTAGATATTTCATCAATCTAGTCCACAACTTTAAAACGTGCATTTATTTTCATAAATGAACTTTCTACTAAATCATTTGGGGACATCCGGGCACGTGTCGAATTATTTAGTTTCATTTATTTTTATCATCTTTCTTATATAATACTTGAAAAGTATTATATAATTAGACCATTTTATTTTAATTGTCACCTTTTAGATATAACACTTGTCGTGTATTATATACGCTTCGAGTTATTCTTTTAGTTGTGTATCCTGTTATATAATTCACGGTATGAATTATATACTTGGTCATTTTTTATTATGTAATATATACGGAATATATTACACACTTTGCGTTACTTCTTGATTTATTTTATTTAACCAACCACCAAACTATTACAACTTTACATCTAAATCTTTTACCAACGTGTCGCGTTGATGTACTCATTCATCGGAAAACCCAAATACATTATCCTAGGCTAGTAGGATATAACCGTTAAGATACACAGGAACTTCTTGGTCGCTGCCGTTTCCCAAGTTTCGTTTTGTTTGGAGCTTAATATGCGCATTCCCGCCAATCGTTCTACAGCATCGATGTAAGTTTATAGCCCCTCTTTCACTTGTTTTACAATTACTTTACAAATCTTGGGGGAGAATACATGCTCATTACATATTGTTTACACATTCATTTACAATATCTTTTACATACTTGATTGCATACTTGATTGCATAACTTGGTTGCATACACGTTTACATGATATCACACTCTTTCTACTTATGGATTTAAGTACTTAAAGCTATTTATGAATACAATGGTTATTTTTATTGGACACAAGTGTTTTCGGTTACATCTTCCTAGTTTACATGTGCCTAAGTATAGCTAAACACCACTATTGCCCATCATCATGAACTAGTTAAATTCATTAACCGAAAGGACCGGTTGAGGGAGCGCGAGTGTATAAATAGATCTATTTGGGATTGACATCCCTGTTCGGGTGAGTAGCTCTCACTAGTTTCGAGTGTACTGAAACACGAATGTATACATGTCGGAACAATTTGGATGTTGCGGGTTTGAACATCTACACGGGCCCTTTATTTGCATTAAATTGCATACATAGATGTCGAGCTTCGGTGTCATGAGACTTTAGCGCAACAGTAATACATTATGTGGTACTGTATCCGGTTATGTAGACCATACCTTTGAAAATCAATGAAATCACTGTCCATACTACCTTATTGAACAATACTAATTACTGAACACTTTTCATTATACTGTGGTGAAGCAATAGACACAAAACTCTTTCGGTTCTACTTTTACTCTTACATTTTTGGCGATTATTATAAGGATTTAAACGGTCATACATACTTTATAAATCTTTGGATTTCAACATTACATTTATATTTACAAAACTCTATGAACTCACCAACTTTACGTTGACACTTTTAAGCATGTTTTTCTCAGGTGAATTAGATGCTTGGCTTACTTGATGTGCATTGGAGTCTAAATTGACAAGATTTCATTTATAGATTTCTACTTACATACAAATGATCCAATCTCGTTGTATTGCTTTCAAGCTTTTCATTGTGATGCAATCATGAGACAAATGTTATATCAATTTCAAGAAAATCAATGAGATTACTTTTCAAACGACACATTTAGAGGTCGTTCTCTTGTATCTTGTGTTGTTGTATTATGAAGTAACACTCCCGGACATATTTTCGCTGCGACTCATTTTTGGGGGTGTTACAGATTGGTATCAGAACACTGGTTATAGAGAACTAGGTTGCATATGTTACCTAGTCTATAACCATTTTCACAAACATTGCATCATATCAAACATTTTCAAAGTGCATACACACTACTTGCTTACTTGATTTCATTACTTGTTACATTAAGTGCTTACATGACATACATATATATATATATATATAATATATATGCTTGCATCCCTTTTGTGTATATCGTACGTTTATTTATATAAGAGTTAATTATATAAATACTAGAACATTTCTTAAGACATTGTGAGTTACACAATGGTCTCATTTTACTTCCTAGACATTGTGAGTTGCACAATGGTCTCACTTCGTTCTCAGACATTGTAAGTTAAACAATGGTCTCTAAGAATATATATTTTCATAACTTTATACAATATCGTATTATGCGAAACCCGTCACAATTTTGTTTACATGGAATTATGTATGAAGCTAAGTATTACAAGCCTTGTATGGGAGGGACTTGTAATACGAGGATTGATATGATAATTGCTATGTTAACAAAACCCGTCACAGTTCTGTTTACATGGGATTATGTATGAATCTAAGTATTACAAGTCTTGTATGGGCGGGACTTGTAATAGAAGGATTGATATGATAATTGCTATGTTGACTCGTTCATAGAGACCTTTATCTTATTTACTTTAACCGTGTGCTCATTAACTATCTCGAACTCTATGTCGATTTCCCTTGATTGTTTAACTCTCCGTCTCCGAAGACGAGTTTTAAACACTCGTCCCATACTCATTAGAGCTCTTGCATCGATATGTCATTCATCACCTTGAAGGTTATGTGAGTACGCGTATTGCATCAGAAATTATTAAGTAGGATGATTTATAATCTCTTTATTTGAAAGGATTGGGATGCCTCTTCGTTTAAATAAATAAATTGAACCATAAGTTTATCAATTCATTATTTACATAAATTAGAACGCTTCTTTATGTAAATAATGAATTATAAATGCGTGGGCTTAATGGTATCCGATATGAAACGAGTATGAACTCGAACCCGATAATCATCAAAATCTGTTAAAAAGGTCTAGAAACACAATCGTGTTTTACCACTCAGCAGAATCTTAAGGCCTCACTTGAGCTACCTTATCTCATTCTTAAGTTATTACTTTTTCTGTTACAAATCTTTACGATCATGAACTGTTGGTGGAGCTAACCGACTTGTGCACACTTGAGCCAATGAATTTGATTCTTCCTCAAACTAACAACTGAGTACCATATTCCACCGTCTATAGCATAAGCTCTCCTGCGAGCTCCTCCCATTTGTTGACCTTTATTCTGGGGATATTGTTTCTCGAAATGTCCTCACTCTGTGCATCCCATCACCATTTGTTATAGTTATTGTCATTATGGTTGCTGGTGTTGGGTCCTGGAGCGATCCTAGCTTGTACAACTTTATCCAATAGGTAATGCAACCCCCCTTAAATCAGATAAACACCGATCGACGAAACATCTAGTCGA